>JAGTTH010003232.1:0-14017 GCA_022606485.1 Agraylea sexmaculata
TTATAGGCTGTTTAAGAATTTTAAATATTTCAAATCAATCCAGGGTACTCGAATTCCCAAAAATAAAAATTTAGGTAATAAAGGTGCAATAATACTTTAAAAGACGTTAAAAAATATCGGAGATAAAGATGAATTTATTACATGACAGCCGTTTGGGGCGCTGCTTTTACCACTCGTACTTTTTATCTGTCACTTGTCGATTTTTCTAATAAAATTACACCGTCTTTCATTAAATATAATAAAGTGCGTCAATCAAAGTTGCTTGATATATCCAAGAACAAATAATATTCAGTATACAAACAATTTAAATGATTAATTCGAATATTTTTGTAAGAAAATTTTTGTTGAATTTCATAGACAACAGTGTTGCAGGTGGCCACAGCCTGCCTATGTGTGAAGTATATGTGTAATCTGCGCATTTGATAGTGCCGGACATGTTCTAATGTATGAAAACGATACGCATGACACTTCTATAGATATAAATTCATTGAATTTACCACTTCAGAATTTCACCTTTCGAATTTATAATATTTGACTGAATCATTTAATTTTATGAAATGTTAATTGGATAAATACAGTTATTACAACAATTTTTTTTTTTTTTTTTTTTTTTGATTTATATTTTGAGTACCCTGTCTAAAGACATCTTACTCGTCGTCTGTTGTCACATTGTCTTGAGGGTTGGTTGTCCAGTGACGACTCAATCCCGGCGTTGTGTTTAGGTTATAAGTGTTCAAGTGTTCATACTTGTTTATCAAGTAAACACCATTGTCAGTCCTTGAATCTTGCTGGCAAGTCAATTTGTCTGTATTTTTGTAGACGTCTTGCGTAGTCTACGGTCAATAAGTCCCTCGCTAGTACGTTCGGGTGACTTTTTAATCTACTTTGGTACGTTTCGCTGAATTTTTTCAATTCTTCGCGTACTGTCATTGTTTTAGAGTCCTGTAATAGGACCCAGTTGGTTACATACCATGGAGCATTTAAAATTGCTCTCAGGGTCTTGTTTTGTAACCTGTCGATACTGCTGATATGAGTATCCTTAGCTGTCCCCCACAGTTGACATCCATATGTCCAAATGGGTTTGATTATTGCTTTATACAGCAATAGCTTGTTTGTAAGTGTGAGTTGGGAATGTCTGCCAATCAACCAGTACATTTGTCTTTTTTATGTTCCATTTGAAGTCTCTTTGTCTTAATGTGTTTTTGCCATGTTAGGCTTCTGTCAAGGTGTATACCGAGGTATTTAGCCGAGTCTTCTTGTGGAATATTTTTCCCACCAATTTTCACTGGTGGACATGTCTGATTTTTGTTTGTGAATGTCACGTGTGTCGATTTGGTTTGATTTACTTTAATTCTCCATACTTCAAGCCATTTCTGTATTGCGTCAAGGTGTTTCTGGAGGAATTGTGAGGCAGCTGTTGGATCTTTGTCCGAAGCGAGTATGACGGTATCGTCAGCATATGTAGCCAGTGTTGTGTTGTCGGTTTTTGGGAGATCGTTTGTATATATTAGATACAGTACAGGACCTAGTACACTCCCTTGCGGTACTCCAGATCTTATGGTATTAAGATTTGAGGTTTCGTTGTCATATTTAACAAAAAACTGTCTATCGGTCAAGTACGATTTGATAATATCATACATGTTTTTGGGCAGTTTTCCTTTGATTTTATAAAGCAGGCCTGGGTGCCAGACTTTGTCAAAAGCTTGACTGATATCTAAGAATGCTGCCGAACAGTAGTTTTTTTCTTGTATGGAGCGATCTATGATCGTCACAACTCGATGAACTTGTTCAATTGTCGAGTGCGCTTCTCTGAAACCGAATTGATGATCAGGGATCATGTGTTCTTGAAAAAGTATTGGTTTCATGTTGCGCAGTAGAATTTTTTCAAATATTTTGGAAAATATTGGCAGGAGGCTTATCGGTCGATATGAAGTGACTTCTTCGAGTGGTTTACCTGGTTTAGGTAGCATAATAATTTCTGCTATTTTCCACTGTCTAGGGAAGCTACCCATTCTAAGTATCGCGTTAAATATTATGGTTAGAAATCTTAATCCGATATCTGGCAATTCTTTGATTATCTTCCCGGTAATCATGTCATGTCCTGGCGCTTTTTTTGCGCGTACTTCATATTTTATAACATGCTTGACGCGTTGAAGTCCAATTTTGACATAATAGTTTTCTTTATGTTCCGTACTATCTAATAAATTATGAATGTGACTTTCTTCTTCAGGGGAACACATCCTTTCCGCTGGTGTAAATACTTCCTTGAGATGTTTCGCAAACTGATTGTTTGATTTCTCTCTGGTAGTTTTTGCCCATTTATCGTCAGCCGTTTTAATGGGCGGTATGGATATTTGGGGCCGTTTTAGTTTTTTTGTAGCTTTCCATAGAGAATAATCTGTAGCGTCGGTTGCTGTAAGACCTTCCAGATAGGATTGAATCACTTTATTTTTCCATTCACATAGGATATTTTTAATATCTCTTATTGCTTCGTTCAGTTTTCTCTTGAGTTCCTTGCTTCGAGTATTTTGCCATTCTTTACGAATGCGTCTTTTTTCATGTATTTTTTTCTGAATCCAGCGGGGAAAATCATCTGTTGAGTGTGGTTTTTTTGACATATTGGGCGTGGTTTTTTTCACTGCGGAATGAATTTGATTTTGAAAGTGAATAACTGCGGTGTTAAGTTGGTCTTCTGTTTTCAATGGTATATCACATTTCAAATTTTCATTTAAAATATGTCTAAAATATTCCCAATCTGTGTGACGGTTACCGAGTGTAAATTTACTGGGCTTGATAATTGGTTGTAGCAAGCTGTATTTAATAATAACAGGTGAGTGATCTGATGACAGATCGAGGCAAGATTCTGCGCTCAGTCTTTCGATTGGAATTCCTTTCACTACGCAGAAGTCTATGAGGTCCGGTGTTTTTCTTCTATCTGTAGACCAATATGTTGGTTCACCAGTCGATAGATGAGTCAACTTGTTGTTTGCCATACTTTTATACAGTTCTCTCCCCCTGGGTGTGGCCAGTCTAGATCCCCATTGTTGGTGTTTGGCATTGAAGTCCCCACCTGCGATGAATTTATCCGCTTCAAGTGTTCTGAAGTAATCGTCAAAATGTTCTCGTTTAATCGAGTGTTTGGGTGGGCAGTAAATAGCCGATATATATACATAATTATTTGTATCTCCCACAGCAATTGTGGTTGCTTGGAGAAAGTCTCGATCATATTTTTCAGTGAGATGATGTCTCACAGTGTTTTTAATTATCACCGCTGTTCCGCCATGCGCAGTTCCATCGGGGTGATTCGTCGTATATATAATATACATGGGAATTTTTATGTAGCTTTTTTCGGTAAAGTGTGTTTCCGATATAAGCATTATGTCAATGTTTTTTTCTTTTAAAAATAATTTTATTTCTTGGCTATGTTGTCCAAGACCGTTGGCGTTCCAAAGACATATTTTTAATAATGGAATCATTTTTATTTAGGACAAGAGCTGCCATGATCTGTGTCATGTTGTCCATGGTTTTCATGACAAGTTCAATGAGTTTGTCCATTTTAATGATTAAATTATTTATAATATTGTCTTGTGGTTTTTCGGGAGTTGGCTCGATATTTTTGGTGGCTTGTGCATACGACTTTGGCATGTCATTGGTTTTGAAAGTTGTAGTGTTAGTCAAGTTGTTTGTCTGTTTTGAAATTATTTTCTTTCTTAATACGGGGAATTGGCTTGTTTGTACCCTTTTGCGTGTTTCGCAACCTTTATAATTTGCCGGGTGATTCCCGTTGCAGTTGACACACTTCACATTGTTGTCTCTTGTTGTTCTGTTGCAATCAGTTGTTGCGTGCTCACCTGCGCACTTTACGCAACGCGGTGTCCTGTTGCAATATTTCGCGGTGTGTCCGTATCTTTGACACTTTTTACATTGTATGACCTCTTTTTGAGGTCTTGGTGGCTCGATTACGACTTTACACCTAAGTATGGTGTCAATTTTGAAAATTTCTTTGTTAGTCTCTTTTTGTCTCAATTCACAAAGAAACATAGGCAGTGGGGTTTTGTTTGTTTTTTGCAACATGTTTGTTATTCTGATAACATCATGGCCGTGACTTGCGAGCTCTTCGCTTATTTCGGCGATATCTGCCGTGTGGTGAAGGTTTTTTTATTATAGCCTTATATGATCGGCTTTCTTTCGTCTGATACGAATGAAACTCGGTATCTCTATTTTTTAAACCTGTGATTACAGGTATATATTTTCAGACTTAGTGATCTGTATTTTTACTTGGGTTTTACCCAGCTGTTTAATGTAGTATGCTCCTTGAGCTACTTGCTCTAAGAAGTCTGTCAGTGGTTTTATATTCTCTACTGCGTGCACAAATATAGGTGGTGGCTTTGGCGTATTTTTGCCAATCGCCTGCTCTTCTTGTTTGTCTTCTAATTGTTGAAAGCGATTTGCTGTTGGCACAGCAAGCCAGTTCTTATTTGGGCATGCCTGTTTGGCTTTACTGGCATTCTCCGGACTGGATATTCTCTTTGTTTTTGTCGGGGCTTTGATCCAAGAATCTAGCGTATTTGTAGTCGATGCGGCAACAGGACATTGATGATCCAGTTCCATTGTCTTGTATATAGTGTGGAGAAATTACAGTGTAATATAAGTGAACAGTATGATACCGGACAGGAGAAATCAGAGCAAGACCGGTTTGGTGGTTGTGTCACTTGTGCACTCGTCACTTTCGAACTTGCGACACCATGCGGGAGCACTTTACTATACGTCTTTACTCAACGGTGGTATACACGCAACTGATTACAACAATTTAAATTAATCTTTTAGGCACACAAACATTTTTATTATTTTCCTACTCACAAAAGTTTATTTTTAAATGTGCATTCAAAGCATGCATCTTTTGTTTGTATCAAAGTATTGTACCTGTTAATATAAAAATCAAAGTACACTTGCTACTTTATTATACATTCATTCGTATATGTATGTAAAGAATATTCCGATTCGATAAATCAGTACAAAGGCGTTTCATTTAGAGTGATTCTTTCAGTTGAACGGTTGAAAATATATTTTTATATCCAAGTAAAGAGTGGAATTTAGGATCGATCGTTGAAGAAACAAAGAGCAAGCGTGCTTTGAATTACGTGGCATTACTTTACAATGGCTTTATCCATACACTCGACTATTAAATTGTATAAATCGATAATAAATACACGATATCAATTGAGAGGTTTTTATTATTTAGAATTTGAGGTAATTCTATAACTAAAGTGATAACTGTATCCAAACCTTACCACTCTTTCAAAGTATTTCAGCTATTTTATTTATGAAAAGTACTGAAAAATCATCCGTGTATCATTGAATTTGATGAATGAAAAAACAATTAATAAGTATGTAAAGAATGGAAATAATAAATTTACCATTATTTTTAAAAGGCACTTATTTACTCGCAGAGGGGCTTTTAGAAGGTATTTACAAATTTTGTTTTTTAAATACAGCAACGTATTAATTTTTTTTTACCTGGCAGAATGACACTGCCTGACTTGATCATAACCACAGTATGTACCTTATAATTCAGGAAATCAAAGTAAACCTGGATCAAGACGATCAATTGGGATTTTATAAAAATCATTCCTAGTCTTAATATTTTTTTTATTTGAGCGGGATTAGAACCCATGACCACAATATTTGTAGCTACTCGCTTTATTTCTTGAGTTATTATGCTGATTAAAAGAAAAAATAATAATTCATTTAAAAATATTTATATAAAGAAAATTAAACCTGAAATTTGCGATTTGGTTAGGTTGCAAAATTGTACTAAGCGGTTTTCTGCTCATTTATTATTATTGATTAAATTATATTAATACCTTCAGTTGAAAATCTCTTTTATGTTAAGGGAAAGCAATACATTCTCTTCTAATCTGTTGTTTAAAAGCCATTTAAACGGTTTGCTTGTAACGGGTAGGACTAGGATTAAGTTTGCACAATATCTGAGCAGTAAATGGAAATTTAATATATTATCTAAAGGCAATAATAATTGTAAGGAAAGAGAAATGGAATATGCTGGCAAAGAGAGATATCGTTTCCTGCAATAACAGCCATTGACTACAACAAGGCTTCGTTATTTTGCTTAAATATAATATTATAATACTGGCTATTTTATACTCCAAGAAGAACAGAAATATTTATATTAGAAGTAGTTTTAATATTGAATATTTCAACACTGTATAATTTTTTTTTCACAAAACATAGCTTGAATTCATTAAATTTTTGAAGCATTTTATAGATCCAACTATTTTTTTTAAATAAAATATTTAACTGTAGTGAAAACTAACCCATAATTTATTACCCTCGAACAAGTGGTCGTAAAATTGAATAAATAGTTCCATTAGGAGATTGCATGTAGTTTGTGTACAAATGGTATTATTGAGAAAAAGGCTTTCCCTTGCGATTGTAAAGCCTCAATACAATAATGCTATATTGTGAAGCCTTACAAAGTACCTTATGTTCTCTTCAGATGTGGAAAAAATATATTAAATTCAATATGATATAAAAAATACGGTCGTCAGCGTTATTATAGCTGGGAGATCGGGAATAATATTAATAAAATCCCCATCGATCGTCTTGATCCAGGTTTACTCTGAATTCCTGTATTGTAAGGTAAATACTGATTATTAAGTCGGTGACCTGTGTAACTAGTAATAGTTAAGATCATCAACAGACAATTAATTAACACGTTGTTGTGTCTAAAAATTTGTAAAAACTTTCTTAAAAACCCCAATGAACCCAAATGAATAAATAAAATCCCAAATTAACAATATTACAAATATTTATCTAAGTTAATATTTTTTTCCAAAATTGACATTATTAGAAAATTAAATAACATTGAAATAATTCACTCGATTGAAATTTGGTTTCACCCAAACAATCTCTTATTTAGTTTTAATCATAATACTTAATAACTATTTTTGTTAATGTTGAGTCTATTCTTGTTATTGTTTATTAGTACTCATATCTATAAATGGATTTTTATTTTTTAATATTTCATATATTTATTATATTAAGTAAAAATGTTACTTAAATTCGGTTATAGTTTTATATATTCTGTATACCTAAAGATGTTTATGTTTATTTAAGATTAACATGGAATTAAAGTGGTTTATTATTATTAATGGAAAAAAAACATTTACAGATACAATTATTTATTTTCTTAATAAATAGGTGCATTTTTTGTTAAATTGTAAAATATGTACATAATAATATTTGTGAAAGTGTCAATTCTCCCCCCATTAATAGGATAAATCTGCATCAAAAGTAAGTCTAATTCATAAGATGTTTTGTGTTATTCAAACTATGTAAAATTAAAATTAAATAATGTAATTGTGATACTAACTTTCTAGGGAATCTAATTTTATAGGTAGGTTTCTGGTCCTTACTGCATGTGGATAAGTAACTAAGTATTTGGGAAGAACAAAGGGATTTAGTTACAGAAACTACTGCAAAAACTTATCCACTGAGCATTCCTAACCAACAATTTATGTAAATCATAAAAACATGAATATTGGTAGCAAGTTTTTTAATTTAGGATTTCTGGGGAATACTATTCGTCGCTTTTTGTTATATTTTTATAGATATATTTGTGCTTTTGTATGGAGTGTTTCCGACTGCCAAACGCCGACACTATCCTCTCATACAAAAGTTGTTAAAAAAACATTTTTTTTGTGACGTCCGTATGAAAATAGAGAAATAGGCGTAGTTTTTGAATTGTATTCTCAAATAAAATAGATTTTCTCATCGATTGTTTAACACCTCTGGAATCTATAATCAGCGAAGTTATAAGGTAGTACTCTTAACCCATGGCAAAGTTCCCACATAAATCAGCCGCGTTCAAAAACCATTGATATTGTAGCCGACCTCTTACTATTATTGAACACTTCGTGCATATATTTTTAATACTTTTTATACGGTCACCCGTGCATTTACTCGTGGGGTTCGAGCTCACTTAACTTGCATGCATATATTTGAAATATAAGTGCAAGAAGTGGATACCACGTAGAAGATGTACGTGTTTTTCGAACAAACATGGGATATTGTAATAATAGTAGTTGTATGAGGCGACCCTCGCAGATTTCCCATGAGATGGCGACTCTTCAACTGGCGCATACAAACCTTTGGAGAAATTACACCTCCTGTAAAAAACCATCATATTAATTATGCATAGCTGTTCACTTTGCATACAAATCACTCTGTAAAGAACATCACACTTCGATAAATATGATGTTAAAATAGTCAGCAATTAGTGTCGATTAATATTATGACTATATTATATGGAGTAAATTATATTGGATGGAATAAGACAACCAATATTCTCTATATAGATATGTATAAAAAATACAGACATACAATAAAACTTTAAATATAATGTATATTTTAGTAGTTCTACAAGTAGGTTTTTTTATTTTTTCCCATAAATTGTTTTATGACATTTCATTAAAAAACAACACATTTGATTTTCACAGTCCTTAATGATTTTACTATATATGTGTTTCACATTATCTATGTTTTATTCATATAGTATTTGTTAATATTTCTTAATTTAATTTAATTATTATTTTTATTTTTATTTATATATTATATATATATTTTAATATCATATCAAAACATTGCATGTAAATTATTTTTAAAAAAGAAATTGTATAATAAAAAATATTAAATATAAAATGTTTTAATCGAGTATCTTGCTCTTATTCCACCTAACCCCTTCAATTGAAGAATCATTAAACAAAGCCTTAACATTTTGATTTTTTTCTGTACATCTTAAAATATATATTTTTAGACATATTATGAAAAATATATTATTTCTCCAGTATGTGATTTTTTCATACATTTTTTAATATATTATTAAAAAGTGCCTAGGTTATTTTTTCGCCTATTCTTATTGGGATATTGTGCATGTTTTGGTTGAGATTAGTTACAGATTTATAATTATTTAATTATTTTCCGTTTTTTTTTTAATTTGAAATTCAATGAAAAAGTTGTAAAGAGCGTTCTTAAATCAATGAAAGTATTAACTTACATTTGTATACAATTTTTTTATGAATATATATTTTATATTATGGAATTAAGTATTCAATAAGCATAAAATCCAATTCAATTTAAGCCTAAATAAATAATAAGTTGGATTTTGAATTCATTTTAGAATGTAGTAAATACTCAATTTAACTGATCTGTACAAGATTCTTGTGAAGTATAAGATTCATGTCTAAGATACTTAGATATTTTTATGGATAATTTTTCTACAGTTATACATTTTTCATTTTGAATAAAATTTATGTGTTAAATAAATAAATGTAATCGATATTGTAAGTGAGTTGTCGTTGAACCACAATATCGCCACTATTTGTCATCAGGATAACTCAACACCATATTTTTACCAAGACACATAAATATCGAAGACATTTTCCCTTGGAAGCTTGTTCAAGACTTGTAAAATTTTAAGAGATTTGCACAAAAAAGGGGAGAAAATGTCTTTCTCTCGTAGAAGGCTACATCGGGTAATATTTCTTGTTTTATGAAGCATCGCGTGAAAATGCTTAGTATGAGAAATATGTTTAGAAATATACTCATATATTACAGCTGAAAGGATTCCTCGTGAAATAACAATATTATTATTATACGATCTTTTAAATAAGTGAGCCAATACCTGATTTTATGTACCGTGTTATTTAGATTAAACGATTTTCACATGCATAATTGAAGCATTCTAAAAGCCCATTATATGAACGAATATCAAAATGAATTTGAAAATTGAAATTCCTAATTTATTTATGCTAACGATAATTTATTATAAGATGTTCTTTGTACAAGCTTATTAATTAATATTTTATAATAAAACAATTTTATTTGCTCAACTATACATAATATAAATAAAATCCATCGTCTCAATTTAGGTTTACTCCTAGTTTGACCTTGTGTAGCTGTTTTTTTAACATTTTACTTGCAATGTCTAAATCTCACCATATATTTAAAAAAATAATTGATGTATATAAGTTTTGTAGAATTTCATAAGTAAAATTGAAAATATTTTTTTTAAATATATTGTAGAAGGCAATACTTAAAATTACGTAACAGACAATAGACACGCGACAGTGACTTACTAAGTATTTCACAGAAACAGCTGATTTGAAGATAGTAGCCAAAAATCTATTCCAAAAGCACTTTTAGTATATTACATTTTTAAATTTCATATTAATATTTCTTTAAATATTTAGTATTTTTTTTATTTATCCTTGCGATATTAAAACAACCCCCTAAAATATACACAGTTAGTTCAAATCCACCCTGTATAAATAATTTAAAAAATATTCCAGTACTCGGTCGCTTAAGAACATTATAAATATTATAAAATTAAAACCCAATACAGTATTAAGCATTTTGTTTATTTAAATGTTCCCCTTTTTCGTCTAATATCTTACAACATATTAGTCATTTGAGAGTTATGAATATTTATTCTTCTCGATAAGCTTATCTATTGGTTGTGATAATAAAGTCTGATATTTATGTATTATATTGCTAACAAATAAAAATATTAAACCAATAATATGTAATATTAAAGTCGTCAAAATTACAAATAAAAAGCACTAAAACCAAAATGTAGCGGTCGGTCGCTCAAAATTCAATACAGTAGTCGGCTTTAATATTAAAAATAACATTATCCGATACAAATTCAATATTGATATTCTGCATTATAAGGGGAATACGGCAGAATTTTATTTAATAATTTAATCCATAAACTATACAATGTATTCATATGTGTGAGGTTGTAATAATAATATGTTTTCGTATGCAAATTGTGCAGTGCCATGTATGTAATTTAGTATCTAAAATCGCATCACCATATTAAATAGCTCATTCAGCTGTATTATAAAACATCAATTGTAATTTGAATTGTTTTGTTTTTTTCAGGTGAAATTCGCCGATCTTCAGCACGTCGAGGTGAGTTTTTAAATATATTTAATGGAAACGACGGACGGCTTTAAGAGTTTATATTTAATTTGCACGCTTAATTTATCACGCCCGCCTAAATGACGTTTTTGAGAGATCAAAAGCATAAGGGATAAGATTTATAATGTATAATATTGCTGAGATTAAAATTAGATGATCTTCAAAGGGCCTCGAAGTCGATATGAAAGCCTCGTGTATTCTTGAAAGGGTTTTCCTGAAGAATATATAATATATATTAAATACACTCAAAATAATTGACATGTACAACAGAATTTTAAATGGTTTCTTATTAATTAGAAAAATTTTTTTTTTTAACATTTGATTTATATAAATCAAATATATAGTATATACAATATATATATATATATATATATATATATATATATATATATATATATATATATATAAAATTAATAAATATTTTATGATACCCGCCTGTTGTATTGTATATGTTTGTAAATCAATTGTCAAAATTTAGACATGCTCAGAGGAGAGATTATTTAGCAACGACCGTGATTGATCGCACCGTAAAATTTTGCTCTTAGGTTAGATACGATTTTGAATTTATTTAATACGAAAGCTCTTACGCCCGTATTCTGCATGCATACATTTAAGAATAGGTAACTATTCACACTACCTTTTCTCAATTTTGACGTTTCCACCCTCAATTTTGACGTTTATAGTGAATACGAACTTTATGAACTTTATTGTGCAACTGACGTTACCGAATTAAATTCGTTTTAAAAATCTTCGATTGGTAGACCATGTACAGTAACAGGGAGACTGACTAGTCGAAGACTGGATGCTGATCAGGGCTAAAGGGGCGGAGACTGGAGCCAGGGAGCAATACTGACCAGTGAAGTATGGAAGATGGAAGAAGTTTTATGAAATATGGTGGTTTCAGCACAACAACATAATTGCGAGGAGCCAGGAACAAGTAGGAATGTACTCAACATTGAGCCAACTATTAATTTGGGTCACGTCCAGACAGCCGTCTTGTACACACGTATATTGAAGTGCTCCTTGCATGGTTAAGCAAATTCGAAAGTGTCAAGTACACAAGTGTCGCAACTACCAAACCGGTCTGCCGCCCTGCGACCTCTCCTGATAACGAGCTTGCCGCAACGCCGCCAAAATCCACTTCACCCGTATTATCAGGTACCATCGCTCCTTATCATAGTAACATATACTCATTAGTTAACTCGTAAACGTAATGGCTCAAACGACGATCGATGGGTTTCTTTTACCAAAGAACCCGATCAAACGTCCAAGACCTACTACTCCTACTTCCATTCCAAAACAAAAACAATTTAAGTCGCTGGGGGAGGTAATTTTGTCATCCGATAAGGATGTCAAAAAACCTCCCCCGTTATATCTCAAATCTTCAGGGCACGGTGAAAACTTGACGATTGTCAAGAAAGTCATCAATAAATTCCAACTACATTACAAACCAAACGGACAAGTCAGAGTCCAAACCAGCAATATCACTGATTTCAGAGCCCTTAAAGCGGGCCTGAAATCATTAAACAAGGAATTTTTCTCCTTTACGTTAGAATGTGACAGACCTAAAAAATCTGTCATACGAGGCCTGCCTCTGCTTCCTGGAGAGGAAATCAAGCAGGACCTTAGCGACAAAGGATTTAAAATAATAGACGTGTTCCTAATGAAAGGAAAAAATGGCTCCATTACGAAGTCACCCCTATATTTAATAAATCTCAGCAATGAGACAAATATGAGTGACTTCAAAAACCCTACTAATATCTGTCACTGTAGAGTGACAATTGAAAAATACTCTCTTGGGAGAAATTCTATCACGCAATGTTTCCGTTGTCAACAGTGGGGACACGCAGCATCCAACTGCAACAACGCATTCAAATGCGTGAAATGTGGCGGCGATCACCAGACTTCCACATGCATAAAAGATGCCACTTCCCCCGCAAGATGCTGCAATTGCGGAGGGGACCACACTGCAAACTTCAAATATTGCCCTGACAGACAGAAGCAGAACAAATTAAGATCTACCCCCAAGCTGCCAGCTGCGAGACCGGCCACCCAGCGTGCACCAGTGCCGCCCCCGAACATCGTCAACGGACGCTCCTGGTCCCAGGTTGCTCGTGGACCAATGGCCGCCCAGGTCATCTCCCCGTCCACATCTCATCACGTGACTGACCTGTCATGGGCACAGATTGCCCAAGGTCCCACCACCACATCTACTGCGAAGAACATTACCGCCCCAATCTCTAGCTCTGATATGCCGATAGGAGACCTGATGACTCTTGTATTGAAGGTTCAAGAGCTCCAGCGGAAGCTAAAGACATGTCAGACAAAGAATGAAAGGATATATCTCATCATGGAGCTCGCCGCATCGCTTGATAATGTCTAAGGTTAGTCACTGTTCTAATATTAAGATTGTTGCTTGGAATTCCCGGGGAATTTCAAATAAATTCGACGAAATGATTGACTTTATGTTAAGAGAAAGTGTTGACATTGCATTGATAAGTGAAACGTTTCTTAATACAAATATAATTCTGAGAAGACCAGGTTTTGTAATACCTCGCAACGATCGAGTTTGCAAAACAGGCGGTGGTGTTTTAATCGTGATGAAAGACTCTATATGTCATTCGAAAGTTGTAATTCGTAAAACTAACTCAATTGAAGTAATAGCAATTAGTGTATCTATTAATAATAAAACTCACATTATTGCCTCGGTTTACAAGCCACCCAAAATAGAAATTTGTCAAGATGATATCCACAAAATTATGTCTCTCGGTAAGGATGTTATAATTGCTGGTGATCTTAATTGTAAAAACACTTTTTGGCACTGTATTCACGGAAATAAGGATGGCCGCTTACTAAGAGAATATTGTGATAAAAAAGACTTTCGTATCCTTTTCCCCGAAAGTCCAACGCTTTTCCCACCCAAAGGATATCCATCCATCCTTGATATTGCAGTGGTTAAGGGTTGTCCTTCTCTCACCGAAGTTGACGTAATACAGTCACTTTCCTCCGATCATCT
>JAGTTH010003234.1:0-23401 GCA_022606485.1 Agraylea sexmaculata
ATAGGTTAATATCCCGCTCAAGTAAAAAAAATATTTGATCGGTTATTACGATTGTGAGATTGGGAAAATTATTAATAAAATCTCGATTGATCGTCTCGATCAAGGATCCATCCTTATTTCCTGGATTGTAAAGTAAATACTAAGGCAATTATTTAGTAGCACAGAGCTACTCTATCAATTAACACGTTTTTGAATCTAAAGCCAAATTTGTAAAAAAAAACATCTAAAAATGTCTCTCAGGGCGCGTATAAATAAATAAAAATTAGCATTGTATTTGACTCACCTATTCCCAAAAAAACTTCACTAACATATTACTTGGGTCGGGGTTTTTTATGCTTAGTAAATATTTATTAGCTTAGTTAATGACGTCATCAATACCTGAATTACTAAGCTATCATTTATGATACTGTATTAATGACATAAATTACTAATTATTGCAAAAAATCTTCTTAAAGAGCACTTCGTCTTAGTTGTCAATTAGCCGAAAAATTTAAATAACCATATTAAAATGAAGTAAACGAAAAAAAAATTAATTAATTTCGAAACACACAACCATCAATGTTTTTTTTATTAAATTATATCTGTAAGATTCAACTAGATGTGATCAAAAGGACACACGCTTATTATTCAAAATTTTATATTCGAAAAAAGTGTCCGCGAACGTGTTAAATGATGTAAATCTTATAACCAAAATTAATACTTCCGAATCATTTAATTTGGATGTAATATAATATTTTGATGAGTTTGGGGAAGGCGACTCATTTTGTTCTTATTTATGATTTTATCGGAGTTTGAGTAAAATATAATTTCATGTTCGTGAGTTTTTTTTAAAAAAATGCCCGTAGAATCCAATGTATGTATTAATTTTAATAATGTCCCCTGATGGGATTACGGTGTACTTTTGTCGCATGTCCTCATATTAGCTGCCAAACAATGAATATGAAAAGAAGTTGATTAATATTACACGACGACCTTATCATCGTATATCAAACAACTCATTATTACTAGTAGTACTGTGATGTTATATTAATATCATACATTGCGTGGCGTTCATTGGAAATTCGTTTTTGATAGCATCCATTGTGAAAAAATATTGACATTCTTTATTTTTTTGCTGCGGCATATCGTTCCAAAATCAATTATTCATGTACAATGGCTTCGATAGTTTGGGAGAAAACGAGTTTTTTCATATTGAAAGGCGTGTACGAATTATTCAATTTCATATTAAAATTGCCGCGTCCCATTTATGGGACCTATCAGTTTTTATGTTCCCGATATTACATAAAATATGAAGGTACACTTTAACCTTGAACTCGTTTGCTGTCACATATTTTATAAGCATCTATTTGTATGAAAAAATATTTTATTTTAAATACGCCATGCGATAATATCAATGCGTGATATAAGTACAATCGAATTAATTATAAAATATATATTATTTACTTATGCGGTGGCAACACCATCCAAGCCCAACTTTATTGTTTTCACTGGCCACTTGCCTTCCCCCACCACTCTTCAGCATCTTGTTGGTGTCATTTTGCACGGTATTGTGCAATAAGCGTAGATATAAACATTAGATATCGTATTATATATAAATAATTTGTGTGGTTTTGTTTATCCCGTGTATTGTTGTACTTTTCTCTCCTATTCTAAGTGTGTCCCTCACTCAACACATTTCTAGTAAACACTGAGAGTGGTTGTGACAACACGTTGGCGATTAAAACGCGATAATATTTTAAACATCTTAGAGAAGTAGTCTTTGGTAAAAAGTGAGCCTAGATGTATTTGAGTGTATGTTTGAGTCCATATGACATGTAGTAACAATGCATTTACCCATTTTACTGTGAAATATAACTGAAGATATGAAGAGAGATGTTTACAGGTAACTGATGTTTTTGACCACTTGATCCACTTGAATTAACCAGACATTTAGCCACTCATGCGATATCTTATGTTTATATCTATGGCAATAATAATAAATTAACTCATAGAGTCAGTAGTAATAGTATCTGTCAAATATTAATTTTTTTTAGTATAAGGTTTGAGACTGAACATACCGCATTTGTCTGAATATCCAGAAATTTTTGAATATATAAGATAAAAATAAACGGAACGTTTTAAATAATCAATAAAAAAATTCAAGAAACAAAAAAGTGTAGAGCGATATTCACATCTCTTTCTAAGATTATTGTTCGAATTTAATTATTATTTTAAATAAGCATCTTTAATTGTGGTAAAGGTAAAAAATGATGTATTTATTTATGAATCTATAATATTTCGTAACTGTTTTTATAATATAATACGAGTATGCTAGAAAATATCTCTCTTACCCAACTTTTACTCGGAAAGACGGGTTTAAATATTCAAATTAATAGTGAGGCGAGGTAAACGTTTAAATAAAAATAAAAACACAATAAACAGGGAGTACCTCGACAGTTGAATAATGCATATTTAGAATAATCAAAATATGATATGGTAAAATATTTGAATAATGCATGCAAGTTAAGAATACAACCCCTTAGTACGAGAAACACCATGCAGATGGACGCTTACATTTTGTCCTACAGCGGCGCACATTTTTCCTCTTTGTTTTTCTTTCTTACTTGATTAAATTCCTCGGCTCGTATGAGAAAACCTCCTTTATTAGAGAGGTTTTCTTGTACAAACATGTGTGTGGTTTTAATATAGTATTTATCGGGGCGCGGCGTCCGTAACGCGTAATAACCTCTCATTATAGCTCAGTTCGAATTATTCTTTATCCATATTGCAAATGCGATGCGAATTTTTATCACACATGTGCCAAATTTGGACTTAATCGAGTGGATATTTTCCTTTCTGTTCGCGTCTGCATTAAATCCATGCTCGGATTAAATTGAATAAAGATAATGCAGTGCTCATAAAGCTAGTGTAACGACTCACTAATGGGAGGGCGTCGTTTTGGTTCGTTATTTTCAAATTAAGCTTACATATATTTACAGTATTGTATATTGCATTGAAATGATACAATATGGAATATTAAAAGAGAAAAAAATATTTTCAAAGAAATAGAAGAAAATATTTTTGCTTGATATTCCATTTTCATATCTACTCGTACACTCACTATCTAACGCTACTATTTTTTTTAATAGGTATTAATGTGTTGAAAATTTAATTTCACCATAATTATATAGGTAAAAAATATCTTTCTTTAATATTTTTTAATATTTTTGTCTTACTTTACAATATTATTTATATTAAAAGTCATTTTAGTGAAATTAACGTGTACTAAGTAATATTACAATTTCAGTTTGGAGTGAAAATGTGCTTACGCCGTGAGATCAAAAAGGGCTTTAACATATTTTTTATTGACATAACTACTTTAAATTATGATAAATTCAACAAGTAACTAAGTCAAACTTTATAAATATATTTTTTGTTAAATCAAATAAGTTGTTAATAATAAAATCTTGAGATAAATGTTAAAAAGCGCGTCCTTCGGATACGTTTTACGTATGTAGCGATAGTTATCCAAAATAATTAATTCAAAATTATTTAACCAAATTATGCAATCATAATATAATATACTGATTATTCTATCCTGGTGAAAACATCGCATATTATATAATTGTTTAATTGAATAGTCCGTTCGGTAGGGGGAATAAAATGAGAGTCGTCATTGAGTAGAATTAGTCGTTAATTGATTTGCTCTATGGAGTAAGGTATGTCAATTAGACGAAATGTTTGATTGATCAGAAGTAATTCCACAGCTAAGAGTCGAGGGTCAGAATCATCAAAGACTCATAAATTGTATTGAGGACAATCGATCAATTAAACAATACCCCGACGTAAATTAATTACGATTTGGCACCTCCTCCCATTCTATTCTACAACTCTATTTTGCACTCCAAATACTGACAAAATAAATAAAATAATAAATGATATTCTTTTTCACCAAAATATGAGAGAATTTTATTAGAGAGATTCTATTTATCAAAATTTGTAATTTTTATATGTAAATTATTCGATGTATTTGCTGTTGTTAATTTATCAGCAGGCAATTTGCCTATCAGCAGGTAAATCTATTCATGTATTTAGTCCATATATATCGCCACAGTTTTATGCAAATTACCATCAATCTGTTAAAAATCAATTAAAAAATGTGAAGAATTACAAAAAGGCTTCACTGCTAAAATAAAAAACTAAATGCAAAGCAGGGAAAAATTAAGTATACTTGCTAAAAAACTATTTATTTTGGAGAAAAATATTCATAGAAATTATTTAATAGAATATAAAAAAAATATATAATAATTTAAGGAGAATTTATACCAAAAGAAAATCATATAAAGTTATAGAATGATTTTCAACCCCGATAATTGATTCCTTTAATATTTGAGCTCAAGATTGAAAAATATTTATTTAAACTTTTGGGTTCTTTAATAAACTGGCCTTTTTATATTTTATATGTTAAAATTGCAGTAATTAGATTATTGTGTAATCTGTACTTAACATTGCGTAAGACGCGCTTATTAATGCGCAATAATATGTAAGTATAGGCTCATTTCATATAATTTTTTAAATAAAAAAGACATGCAAGGAACACTTGATGCCATATAATTATTTTAAAGTGTATAATGTAATTGAATAATGTGTTTATCGAATATATAAAGCATGTGGGTGGTGTTGGGTGCTGTTGGAGGTTTTCCGAGCCTGATTAATGTCACGCTATATTGTGTGTGATAAAGGAAAGATCATCAAAGTACTTCACTTCAGGGATTTGAAATTAATAAATTAATTAGAGATAGTAGCATTATATACTAATATGAATATGATAAAAGCAGTATATACTACTAAAGTAAGGCAGAATATTGTAAAACCGTTACAATAAAATCGTTTTTATAGACGTTTAATTATTAGTATATCTTGATTTTAGCAATGCAAATAAATTGTTATTATGTTATGTTTTTTTTATATATTTATATCCTTAACATACATTTAAGAAACATTCATGGCTGCAGCTGATTAAGAAAATATACAATTTAATGATTTATTGTGTTAACCTGAGAGTTTCTGAAGATGACTAATAGTAGAAAGTATACTAAGATTCATAAAAAAATAAAATACTGTAGAAATTACTTTTAAAATATTATTAATTGACATGTAAAAAGCCTTATACATAGATTTGAAGGTGATATGAATAAAAAACATATTTACAACGAGAGATTTTACTCACAAATACGCGTCACAGTAAATATTTTAATTTTTTATTTGAAAATAGATAAATCTATATGCAGTCGTTTTCTTTTAACAGTTAGCTACTTAACCCGATAGTTAAATATCAGTATAGTATTTACAAACTAGTTTGAGGCACATATGTATATTGACAGTGATTATTTATAATTATTTGTAGTGTAATTTTTTAATAAACAATTTAGTATATTCCAAAATAATGTGTGTAAAAATTATATTTTTGTATATTTCCAGCTATGGGTTTATTATAAACAAAAAATGTTACTCATTATCGTTAGTATGTCAATGTTCTGGAATTGATGTTAAATTATTCAATTACTTGTATTAATATGACACGTGTTTTGAAAATATCTTATTACAAGAGTATTGCAGCACATAATGAATAATGTATTGTTATTAATGGGGGCTTATGGTAATTGTCAACCCTTATAGATGAAAGGTTTGTATCCGTGGCTTGTTAAGGGTTTCATATCGAAGCCCTATTTATAAACACACACCTTAATCTTTCAATCAATCACCCACAAACACGCCACATACTATAATAAACTTAAATAATTAACAAAGTTTACATGTTCTAATGCAAAAATCAAATTAATACAATTTTATTGTGATAATGTATATATTTATGTCGCTTATTTTTTTCTTATTCAAGCTGTCGCCTTTTTACACATGACGTAAATTGAAGATGTTTTAATTGGAAGTCTCAAGAAAGGCGGATAAAAGGAACGGAAATCTCCTAAGCGAACAAAGAAAAGCGTCACATAGGAAACGAAATAAATTTCCATTGTTGGAATATTGTTAAAAAGAATTCATAATAAATACAATCCAGTACAATCGCATATTAAAATTATTTAATAATTTCAAATAAATTATGTTCCGATTACAGATAAACCTAATAATCTTGGTGCACTAGTAATTGACACCCTTAAGGAGTTTTCTAACTTTGACTGTTTATAAGATAATTAAGAACCCCAAATATTTTTCATATTATTTTCCATATTAGCAGATGCAATTATAAACGTTTTAATACAATTTTCATAAAAATAAATAACCCTACAACATGGGTGAAAATTACCCAGTAATTGACATGCGTCACGAATAATTTACACAATTTTGTGCCAGTAATAAACATTAAATATCCAAAATACAACATGTGTATATATAAAACCTATTTGAATTGATTAAGAAATACATGATACAATAATTACTGATAGTGTTGAATTCTTGGTGGAATTCCATAATTTAAAGAAAAAAAATATGTTATTCGTAATTTCCACAGTAAATTTTACACGATAAAAAATTAAATAATAAATTGTATGATTCTTAATTAAATCTAAGGAATAATAGGTTATCTTTTTTACATTATATCAATAGGTATTATTTAAAAAAAAATCTTTTGCTGTATGTATGTATGTAGTATTATTTAAATAACTAAATTGAAGATTAAAAACTTGTGTCACTATAAAAGTAAGTATATTTTGAAACTTGACGTTTTGAAAGCGAAACACTTTAATTGTTTAAAAAAACTGTCTTACTCATTAATTTGAATACGTAAAAGGAATTACGAGATTCTTGTATTTTTTTTATCAATTATTATTATAGAGCCGCCTTGTGGCCCAGTGGTTAGTGTAACGGATTCGTGAGTGAAGACTCCCGGGTTCGATTCACGGCACCGGAGTCACTTGGTAGATCTAGCTTAGCAAACTAGATCTTAAGTACTCATTTCTGTGTGGTGGCCTGGGAAACCATCTCTACTATATTCTCCCGTAAAGGCCAAGGTGGCCTGGCCAACCCCTTATAAAGGGACTCCCATCAATAGGGAAGGCGTCACGGTATTTATTTATTTATTTTATTTTTATTATATGACGATTGAAACCGTGAAAGCTAAACTCTGGGATTGTTTGCTCGAAAATGTTTTTGGAAAAAGCGGAATCAGTAAAATGTAGTGACTAGGCGTAAAGTTTAACAATTGGGCGTAAATTCTCCCAAGCCTTAGTTGGCGATTCAGTCGGCTAGTTATAAAGTACTTTGGAAGTAATCGGATAGCAGTGTCCAAAGCTGGGACTGTACGCATTTGAAAGTGGACTGGATGTTTATTTTACGGAAGTGGGCTTTATTTTTAGGCAGTCGGTACGTGACATTTGACTAAGCCTCGGTGGAAAAAGGGAAGAAAATAAAAAATAAAAATGCGAGTGCCATCAATAGAAAAGAAGGAGGGAATAGACCTTCACGGATAAGGAGATTTTGCCTGCATTGCTGTCACGTACTCTTTTACGTGGTCTACCAAATATACCTTCAAATTGAAATTGTTACGCCTAATATTATGGAATAACTAACTTTGTTTGCCTTGCCTTGCTTTTGCCTTGTTTGGGCTTCAGGTGAAAAATAATGCACGACCTTCAATACGAAAAAACGTGCAAAGTTCTATGCAAGCAGATTTTTTTGTTATCTGAGATATTGATTTAAACAAATTTATAATATTATACTATTTTTATTTTACTGTATACGTCCCTAACCTGTTGATGATCTGTTTAAATATTACAGTTACGCAAGGTTTAAATTAAAATCCAGGGCATCAGAGTAAGTCTCGTATAATTGACTTTTATAATATGTAGATATATTGATTAAACTACCAATTTAATGACAATTCAGAGCCTTAATAAATAACAATGTCAGACAACTGGATATATAAATATCAATATAGCGGACCAAGCAGACGAGTCTGAGTGAAACAATTAATATTACCTATGTCAAGCTCATCTGCTTGGTCCATCATCTTGATATTTATCATCAACTTGTCCAGTCTTCTAATATGGGTGGTGTCGGTTTTTTCTTTTTTTTTAAACTTTAGTATACGCCCTTATTCCATCGAGCACCTGAATTAAATGCAGAAAAAAAAGAATTATAATTTTTTTAACTATATTGGGTTTAATTTGTGTAGGTTTAGATTTATTTTATTAAATTATAAACAATAAATAAAACCATATGAAAATTATAAATCGAAGGTACTATTGAATGTATTTGATATAATTAAATTTAATTTACCTAACATTTTTCGGAATTTGGTTATAACGTGATTAGAATTTGCCTATAACGAGTGAATACGCCCAATCGCGATAGTCGACAAATATATGTTTTAAAATTTAAGGTGAAATAAAACAAGGATGTTTATACGATGAAATATTCTCTTTTCTATCCATTATTCTATTACAAATAAAAAATGATAATTGACATATATCATATTTATGATCACGTAACAATTTACTCACTCAATAACTATGTGATGAATAGTAGGGAATTTCAGCTGTAAAATATTCTTTTTGATCAACCTTTACATAAAATGGACTCTCGATACTCTCCAAAGATATATATAATATGTCCAAATATGCAAAAATGAATTTTCCACAGCCTTTCACTCAAAGTTGTACGAGTGGAGAAATAATTTCCTTTACAAGGGCCGATAGACTGAATTTGAATTTCAAATCGACCACGAATCGCTTCTATTTCGACCAAGTGCGAATCATAAAGAACATAATAATAATATGTAGTGGTGTTCCATTAGTTTTATGGTCCAAGTGATGAATAGTCTGAGCTTCAGGAAAGTATCTGTCGATGTTGTAATGAATTTATAGATTCAAAACAAACAAACAAATCGACTTCTGTCCGATTGCCTTTTTTTGTGAGATGAGAATAATAAATTTCAAAAACTGATAATAAATATATCATTTGCTGTTTATGTAAGATTCGGTAGAAATCTTTATTCTTTGAAAGATCTTCAACCATAAAAATTAATTAGAATTTTAGGCAATAATAATGTATATTAATAGATCCTACAACCACTATCAAGCTTTGATTATTTTAAAATTCTTACTATGAAGTAATTAGTTAATTAAAGTAATAAATAATAAATATTATTTTAATATTTGATAGATAACATTTCAATTTCTTTATTAAATATGATTGAATACGATTCTTGATAAAAACAATACATCTTAGGAATTAGACTTAAGTGAAGAAAATATACAAATATTTTTATTTTTAACATTTTAAAATAACTCAATTTTTATTTAAATTTGTGATTATAGATATTAGGAAAAAAACTCATTTAGAAACAAGAAGACTAATAAACAAAAAAAGCAATGAAAGAAAATAATAATTACAATATACATTGCTTAATAATTTAATAACAGCTTGATTGGGTAGAACCAATTTTGAGTTGAGTGATTAATTGAACTTTATTTTACTAGTAATAAACTTTTCGACTAGTCTTTTACAATAGGTTATATGGATCTTGTTTTTAATACCTAAATATTATAATATTGTATACAAAATGGACTTTTTATCAATGACAATTAACTTTGTTTAGTTTTCACGTGAGTTAAGCCTTATTTTATTTTGGATTACTGTGGAATAATAAAGGCTTATTTCATTATACGCAGAGAGAAATAAAGTTGTCATGAACAGTTTTGTGTTTAAATATTATCATGGTAGAGGTAGTTTTTTTGAACTAGTTAAAATTTTATTATCAATTAGGTGGATTTCAGTGAATTATCCAACACATGCGAGTCTTCTGATCGAAAACCAATTTCATTAAAAACATCCTATACAAATGTGTTATTTGTATGTCAATTCAGTTTGTGTGTACCTTTTTCGTGTGTCATTTAATTATTCAACCGTTTCGATGCACTTCAAAATATCCACACGAACATTATTCAAAAAGGCCACACTCTGTTTCAGCGGTAATATTCATGAAAAGCTGTATTTTTCACGCCACATAACCCTTTATCGGCTATCTCTACATGTTTATGATGAGAACATGAGGTGGCCACTTTGCACTATTTGTTCGTTGGGCCAATATACAAGCACTTGTGTGTGTTTTTCAACTTTGTATGTGTGTTTTGTTGCCTTGTATATATTCGTTAAAAGTGCGCCCTTTACGCATCGCCCAATTTACATAACGTTGCGCTTGTGTGCTTTTGTTATTTTTGGAACAAAACTCAGAACATTTCATAAATTAGTTGACTTTAGCATCCAGCCAATATGAAAGAATCATTATTTATTATCTGCAACACGTCTATTGATACATTATTTATTTATTTATTTATTTACGCTCCGAAGAGCTTTTTTATTTTTAGAAAGGGTCTTTTTTTGAGAGGGTTTTTTATACACAACAACGTGATAATTGTCTGTCGGTGATCTTAACTATTACTAGTTACACAGCCCACCGACAGAGCGGCTCTGCCCGACGTAATAATCGCCTCAGTATTTACCCTACAATCCACGAAATCAGAGTAAACCTGGATCAAGAGGATCGATCGGGATTTTATTAATATTATTCCCGATCTCCCAGTCGTAATAACCGATCAAATCAATTTAAAAATTCTTGACTTGAGTGGGATTCGAACCTATGACCACAGTATTAGTAGCCACGCGTCTTATCCCCTGAGCTATCACGCTGGTTATATGGCATTATATTTAAATATGTATTGTGCCTTCTGCACCTTATACATATATAATTAGTTGGAGCTTCGGGGGGACATGTTCATATAATTCCCGTCAACGAGGTTAGATCTCTGTATCTAGAATATTGAAAAATTCATTTATTATCCCTCATTCCAAGTCTTATATTCACACTCAACCATTGTTAATTCAATTTGGTCACCTTTTGAAAGAACGATCTGTTATGGGGTAAGATAATTACTTATTGAATCTGACCTCCTTGCATTCTTATTGACTTGAATAAGTTTGTGTTCTTGTATCCCGTACATATATTTTTATATAACCTTTATTATTTATCTGTGACAATATCTAATATATTAGGTTTTATGCTGCTTACCGACACTCGCAAATATTATATTAACAAATAGTGAGACTGTGGATGGCACATTCATCTAACTGAATTTTTAATAAATTAACCATCACCAATCATGGGAATTTGCGTAATGTATGATATTATTTAACAATATTTTAAATTGGATTTTCGCACATATTCGCACGAATGTATTCACGTGAGTGTCTGTACGCGGCATAAGAGTACCTTTTTTTTACATATAAAATGCAAAATTCTGAAACCATAAGAATCAAATAATATTATTATTAACGACAGACGTCTCACGCTTGTGCTTATTAGTATTTTTTATATTTTAACAAAATGATTTAATTAATTAATTAATAACATGATTTTTAGCTGTGAGTCACACACCCAGCATGTGAAAAAACGTATCTTGTCACCTCATCTTTGTTCATTGCATTTTGAGAGTATTACATGTTGATTTATTGGTTCAGTTATTGAGCCTAATGGTTGATTTATTGTTTTAATTCATTCATTCATTATGTTGTTGTTTAAATGTTCTCTTTATGTAAACATGTCCTGCTCCAGGCTAACGGTCGCCCCTAATATTATTTTATCGAGACATTGTAATCTACAAGGCACTTTATAGTTAGGACTTAAGTGTCACACGTGGTATTAATAAAGTGACCTTCAAACAGATGTGGTATTATGAATTAATTTGTGTTTTCTGTGTTGGGGGGTGAATTAAGGCAAATTCAATGGTGTTTGAATAGTGTAGTGGATGGGGAGGTAAGTATTTAAACATCCTGGCTGTTTGTTTGTTAGGAAGCCAGTGCATCGAGGGTCAGTGGATATCATCAGTGTTTGGACTACTCCTGACTCCTGACTCCTGACTCATTACCAATGTCAAATTGTTTAATTGGACTATCCTTTGTCCTTTGAGCTCACTATTATACTTTTGCATATATGTGAGTCATATCCATTTTGCAAATTACTACTACTAAATGCTTCAATAAATTTAACATGCGTTTTAATAAAGCGCAAAAAAAATATACTGTACCTGTGTAAAACATTAAAAATACGTGGTCATGGGTTCAATCCCGCTCAAGTATAAAAATGATTTGATCGGTTATTCCGCTTGGGAGATTGGGAATAAAATAAATCCCGATCAATCGTCTTGATCCAGGTTTACTCTGATGTCCTGTATTGTAAGGTAAGTACTCATCTACTTGGTACGCCATATTGACATTTATACATCTAGTTGTACGGCCTGCTAATATAATATATTCGTGATGATACAAATACTGTGGTCATGGGTTCAAATCCCACTCAAGTCAAGAATTTTTAAATTGATTTGATTGGTTATTACGACTGGGAGATCGGGAATAATATTTAAATCCCGATCAATCGTCTTGATCCAGGTTTACTCCTGTGTTGCAAGGTAATGATTATTAAGTCAGTGACCTGTGTAACTAGTAATAGTTAAGATTACCAACAGACAATTAACACGTTGTTGTGTGTAAAAAAACCCTCTCAAAAAAGCTCCTCGGGGCGTAAAATAAATAAATAATAGATAAGCTCACTCTGAATTCCTAGATTGTAAGGTAAATAATAAAGTGATTATTAAGTCTGACAGAGCCGCTCTATCGGTGACCTGTGTAACTAGTAATAATTAAAAATCACCGACAGATAATTAATTAACACGTTGTTGTATATAAAAAAAATCCAAAAAATTCTCTCAGGTCGTATGTAAAATAAATTAGGATAATTAAAATTCGTAACCTATATTATAAAAATAATTAGATTTAATATTTTATTTTATAATTAAATTTATCTTACTTATTTAAGACATCATTTTTTTTCAATAAATATGTATGGGACTATATTAAAATTATAAACGTACATACATACATACATACATACATATGTTTAGATAAAAGTGCATAATCCAAAATAAAAATGTCCATCCCTACTACATACCGAAATGTAATTATTTTATTTATTATTCATAATAAAGTGTAAAACATAAATATTGTTCCCCTATATACATGTATAATATTGAGATATTTATATTTAATTTGTCGATTTCTATTACTAAAGGGAGAGCAACAAGATAAAAAATTTAGTATAGACAAAATACTTTAATTGTTTAGATTGTCCATTGTTATATTAGATTTGTATTTTAACATCCATTTACCTATTAAACTTATTTTTGAGACTTAATAAAATACGAATATGATTTTATTGAGTTAGTCGTGTGAAACGAAGTGTTGAATTATACGTCGCGAGAAAGTAAACTCACGTTATTACAAAAGTTAAAGCTCCTTAAACGAGCTTTAGACAAAATCTGGATCCTCTTTAGGGCTCAAATATTTCTGCATCGTTTAATTCACACACACATTAAATACACAATTAAATTATCAAATAAATGTATGAGAGAATATTATGTATAGGGAGTAAGAAATATGCTTGAGAGCTATATTTGGAATGGGAATAAGATTGATGGAGTAGTGAAGATATCTCAATGATCACAGTCTTGGCAATTTCCGACTTTACACATCACTAGTTTATATCCAAATACAAATATACAAGTCAATATTGCAAATAAACATGTTAGACTATCCTGCCTTTAAACTATTATCTTTATACATACTCAGGTAGACTACTCTTCAAGTACACTATAAACAAGCAAACAGAACCTTACTAAAACTGTCTGAGTTCTCCGTCAATACGAGTTTGTCTCGTACAAAAATACTGGATAAAAAATAAATTAAATTAATCCAGTTTCAAAATTGTCATTTTTGTCTACGTTATGATTAAAATTGTTAAATCAACAATGTACGCTTGAATAAACCAATGTGAAAAGCCACTCCTATCAATAGATTTCCCAGTGGTGACAATTTTTTTATTCACCGTCCAAAATACGTGTTAAAATATTTTTTATCATAAACATGTATTGTTGAAAATACAGCTTATGTCATTATATGTATTGTGCCTTAAATAAATATGTTTGATATAGAAACGGATATTAGTTTCTACGCCTGAAAAACACAATCCTGGATAGAACCGCATTGCTAGATCCAATTTATTGATACACTCGAACTATCGTTTCGATGTGGTTTTCATATCGAAATAAAACGATTACTATTTGTTATAGCAGTGGCTAAAAATATATTGTGAAACTTGCATTTAAGTACATATATTTGAATCAATTGGGGCGGGGCCAATTATGTAGGTTAAATTATAAAATTGATCCATGTATAATATAGTGAAAAATTCACAGAGATAAAAGCTTTGTGAATTATACATAAGATGTTTGAAATGTGATATATCGTAGGTTGTTAAAGTAAAAGCACTTACGAGTAAAATATATTGAATTTACATGCATTATTTCAAAGAGAATTTTAAGTACATGTTACAAATATAAATGGGAATATTGTAATTGTCAAAAAAAATATTCTCAATTCTTTATATAATGTAACCTTCTGAATTTAATTTTTTTAATAATAATACAACCTTTTATAAAAAGGTCTTAAAACTTAACTTGTTGGAAAATGGATGTGAACAATTATTAGAATAAAAATATTTTTACTTGTAAAAAACATGACATATATATATAGTATATAATTATAAAATACATGAATAGAAATAATCCAAAAATTAAACAGTCAATATTAAACAATAAAGTTAAAACTATATATATACATAATATTCATTGTCATTTTATTATGAATTATTCAACTCGTTCATTGTAATGACGTCCATAACCGTCACAATATAAAATATATATGAAAGTGTTAAGAAGGAAATAATTATAGAAAAAATAAATAACTTAAATGATTATTTAAAAATATTAAAACATCAAAATGTATTTCCCCTTATTAAAAACGATATATGAGAAAAACTTGATAATTTAAATAATTTTTGAAAAATCGTATTAGGCGTGAAAGAGAAAGTTTTAAAAAACGTGTGTGTTTTTTTATTACCTTAAATATGTATGAAAGCGACACACGTCCTTGTTCTTTATTTATTTCGCTGAAAAAAAAAATCCACTTGAAACTCAAAATTCATTGAAACGTTATCAATACAATGTAGATTTTAAGAATGGGTTATTTCTAATACATATATTAATCATAAAAAGATTTATTGTTGATATTATGAATGTCCGATCAAAGATTTTACTAGGAATCATTAGATATCGAATTGCATACACTCTTCACTCCTATTCGATAAAGGCATAAGTGTGTCTCCCTCACTCAACACATTTCTAGTGACCCCTGAGAGTGGTTATGACAACACGTTGGCGATTAAAACCCAATAATATTTTAAATATGTTAAAGAAGTAGTCATGGGTAAAAACTAAGCCTAGATGTATTTGAGTGTATGTTTGAGTCCATATGACATGTAGTAACAATGCATTTTACTATGAACTATAACTGAAGATATGAAGAGAGATGTTTACAGTATAATGTTTGCCTAATAGATGATGTTTTTGGCTACTTGATCCACTTGAACTAACCACGCATTTAGCCACTCATGCGATATCTTATGTTTATATCTATATGCTAGGAATGTATCTAATAAATGCGTGGTTTTCATTGTCCGATTGTTCATTAACAATATTAGTTTGTTTCCCACAGTAATAGTAAAACATTAGTGTATGTGACAAGGATGTGACATATTACGCTGGTTAGTGTCACGCGATACTAATTAATTATGTTACCGTAACATGGAGGAACTCAACCATTCTTAATTGTGCCAAAACACACCATTGTTCTATCAAATACTATCCAAAACTTTAATATCATATCGCATGCTGATAGTTATGAGAATATGTACAGTGTAACTAATGTATTCTGGTCCGTTTATATTTGGTTTAGCACACTAACTGACTGACTTACCCAATCTATTTCAATCAAATGCCGACATGATTATATTTCAAAAACACTTTTAATCCTCACTCAATTACTCAGAGATAAACATTATTAGTTAATGGATATTGAATCTAATAAAGATATTAACTGGTATTATGAAACCAGCATTATTGAAAAAGCGTAAAATAATCGAATATCCTTTTTATTTTTTATAATCTAAGTTTCATCTACTATCAAAATCTAATGTTTGGTAATTAATTGAATTAATTGCAACCGTTTATAGAAATGATGCCTAACAATTAATATTATATTGTGTTTTAGTAAAAAGTTTATTTCACTGAAGCCCCATAGAGTAACAAGGAAGACAAAAAAAGGATTTTTGATAAATATTATTGTTTTTTAAATTATGAATATATTATAAAACAATCTTTAAGGAGTTGTGCTTATTTCAATTGTTTATATATTAATTATTTAAATTATGTACAAAAGTCAAAATAAATATGAGGGCGAGAGGGGTCAAAATAAATGGATTTCCAGGCATACGCCACCTTAAACGTACACCGTAAATACGATAGTAAAGTTACTTAGCTACACTTACGATCGGTTTTTTGTTAGTTATTGCCTCGGCTGAGCCTCGGGCGAGGCACTAACAAAAAACTGATTAAAAGTACTGCAACTCTATTACCGTCTTTACGGTGTATGTTTATGGCGACGCACGCCTAGGAATCTCAACCTCAAGACAAACTAGGAAATTTCATTGATTTTGAAACTTTATAGTGGGTGTGATGGAGACAGCAACCAATAGATCGAAGCGTAGAACTACTACATATATATATATATATATATATATATATATATATATATATATATATTTATTTCACACATACGCGGGCTATGGCCACTTGCAACACTGTAGTGTGTCCCTAAAATCGGATACGATAATCCGACAACGAGCAACAAGATTTTACAAATCAAGTGAATTGTTATTGAATATATAAAGAAACTTTTAATGATGCACTTTATAATATTAAGTGAAGGGTGCATTGATATTAGAAAAATCGATAAGAAGTGATAGATAAAAAGTACGAGCGGCAATTCATCATCTTCTCGTATGTTTCTGATATTTTATATGGTATCCTTTGAAACTGTCGATTTGTGGCTTATACCTTTTGTTGTGTTGAAGAGCCATTCAATTAAGCAAATGTGCTCATTTCAACCAATTAATCTGAGATCAATTAGTAAGTGTGGGTGTTAGAGTGCACAAATATACAATATAATAGTATAGTAGATATAGTAGTGTAACAGGAATAGACATCGGACATATGCACGTGCTAGTTTGTTCCCGTCATTCGAAAGGGAATGTTCACTGTAGTACTTTCATACACCGTGAGAACATCACACTGACATACATACATACAAATATGTGAGTTACTTATAGTTATAAAAATAATGGATCGGTCTCTTCAAGCTGTGAGTTACCTAACTCTCGAGTCATTGGTTCATTTTTGTTCAATCGATTGCCATTCACAATAATTATTAACCCCAAACTAGCGAGTCGCCTAACTGACCGTTTGAAAAAACCGGTACAATATTTTACATATAAATAATAATCCATTAGATTTGTTTTTTAAAACTATTATTTTTATTACTATATATATATATATATATATAGACTAAATTTACTACCTGAATATGACTAATAATTAAATTAAGTTTTGCATTATATCCATCATAAGTTTAACGACAAATGTGAAATTGCTAAATAACGAAATCGAATCATATTTTTATAGATTATTTCAAATCCCCATTAAAATACAATCGTTTATATATTCGAATGATTTCAACAAAATTTGTTTATGGATAAAAAAGTGTGTTAAATTGTACTAATATAAATAAATATGTTATTTACTAGAGTAATAGCTCAGGGGATAAGAAGCGTGGCTACAAATACTATGCTCATGGGTTCAAATCCCTCTCAAGTCAATTTTTTTTATTGATTTCATCGGTTATTACGACTGGGAGATTGGGAATAATATTAATAAAATCTCGATCGATCGTCTTAATCCAGGTTTACCCTGATTACCTGCATTGAAAGGTAAATACTGATTATTAAGTCGGTGACCTGTGTAACTAGTAATAGTTAAGATCACTCATAGACAATTAACACGTTGTTGTGTATAGAAAAACCCTCTCCAAAAAAAGCTCCTCGGAGTGTAAATAAATATATAATAAATAAATAATTTGTAATTTCTACAGTAATTTTATTACAGAGTTTGAGTAGTTTCGACTACTAACTTGTAGTCATCTTCGGAGACTTCTCAAACAGAGATGACTATATACAAATAACCTACATATTTCTTTAAATTATGGAATTCCACCAAGAAGTCAACACTATCACAAATTACAATATAATAATTACCTAATATTTGTTGAACAAATAATAATATCCAGCTTTAGGGTCGGCTTTTCCCGAGTTAGTGATTTAGCTAACTCATGGGTTATATATTCATTATGAATTTTGAGTCTTCAGTTAGGTAGTGCAATAATATACGAACGGCTGTGATTGGTCACAGCGCAAACGTATAACATAAAATTAGAGTGGTAACTAGATTAATACGAATTCATCCCTCTTGAGATTAAATTGATCAATTTTTCACTGTATGTATGTATACCAATAACAGCATTAAATATATAATATGTGAGAGCCTTTGTGTTTATTTAAAGTGTGCTCTATAAACAAAGAGTATCGTAGCTTCTTTTAATTCAGTATATAAATATCGTTCAAAGCTAATATGTTTAACATGGCAACATTAAAAAAAATCAATTTATTAGTGGGATCGTTAGGGCAGAATGTGACATGGTTGTAGCAAAGTAAAGTGTTCATAAATCAAGAGGGAGACACATTGGCTTCCATCATAGCTAATTAAAACGGTTAAAAAGAGTGCGCTGGAATACAAAAGGAACGTGGTTGTTGTTGTTTAGTCTGGTTTGTGTAGGAGTTGAGGGCATCTGGTGTCTATTTGTGGAAATACGCGGAACTACATTCTGGATTGATGCACTCACACATCCAGATTCCAGAATATCAACTAGCGAGGGTTCCCTTTGACACTTGACAAACTGAAAAATAAAACACGCCTCACTATAATCCATCCAACGCGGATGTGTACGCTGTGAGAACATACTTCTATAATAACTGTTAATTAAATAATAAATACCGTGACGCCTTCCCTATTGGCGGGAGTCCCTTTATAAGGGGTTGGCCAGGCCACCTTGGCCTTTACGGGAGAATATATAGTAGAGATGGTTTCCCAGGCCACCACACAGCAATGAGTACTTAAGATCTAGTTTGCTAAGCTAGATCTACCAAGTGACTCCGGTGCCGTGAATCGAACCCAGGAGTCTTCACTCACGAATCCGTTACACTAACCACTGGGCCACAAGGCGGCTCTAGTAAATAATCAAATTATTTATTCCGATAACAGACTGTCGTATAATATGGAATTTAACCAAAAACTCTTCATGTAAACTAAGCCACATATTATATGTATGAAACGTCAAAAAATGTTGATTTTCAATCATTATTTAACCTATTAAGTGGGACTTTTTCGAAATGGTAAAATAGTCCTATTTGACCGGCAATTAATGTAGATTCATCTTTTATCTATAACACATTTCATGTCCCTGCCAATAGAAAGTATTTAATCGTGAACTGTTATATTTATTAAATAATATAAGAGTGACACATGACAGGCAGTGTTACCAGATGGAAAAATAATAATAAATACATCTCGAAACGGCTATTTTAATGATAATAATAATAAATTAATTTCACAATAATCATATTATATTTAACCAATAAGCAGTGAGTAAATAAAACAAATCTTTAACCTTATATAAACCAGCGTAATATCTAGATATTTTATTGGAAATTCATCATTATTAAATACAGGCTAAGATTTTTGTGAACAAAAGAACAATTTTATCTATAGTCGAATGATGATCAATTTTTTATATGACGTGTATAAAATTCCTGTAATGATTTGTTTAAAATTATTTATAATTAAAACCAACCCAATGTTTTGTTTCTGTTGGAAGGGCTTTTTTACAGCTACATTATTTTCATACAAGTCAGGTGATAAGGCTCGTGGCTATAAAAATTGTGGAAATGGGTTCAAATCTCGCTCAAATAAAAAAATATTATGAGTTTTACAGGTTAACTCCAATTTCCTGGATTATAAGGTTTATTAAGTCGGGAAGAGCATCCAGTTACTTTGGAGTTAAACAAAACCGACAAGCAAATTCGATTTAATGGTCGTAAACTCACTTTATCCAAAAAATCCCTCGTGGCATATAAATCAATAAAATCGTAATACTTGAAAAGTTTCATAAAAATTCCAATATATCATTTTATTAATTTAAAGGAAATGGTTATTTATAATGTCCACAGTAATTATGTTTTAATATTACTGTGGAAATTACAAATATCACAATATCAAATCACGAGATTATTAAAAAGTAATATTGCTACAAGGTATATCCTAATTTCCAATACATAATCGCTAAAATGATGGATTTTTACTATTGTAATATCACATTGGATCTTTTATTATGTTCCAAATCCATTAATCACCGACCTATTGGTTTTTGTAATACGGACGTTGGCTAATGGAGCCGTCTTCCTTATGGTGGTCAATATTTATTAGAAAGCATTAAATAGCTTGTTTTTATTTAGCACTTAAAATATCTTGGTGATGTGAACTAATTTTTTAATAAATTAATATGTGGTCCACTTAAAACGACAGAGGGCAAACAGAAAATGCTGTTTTATTTAGTCGGCAGTATTAATTTGCAGTATCGGCCATTCCACTTCCTGTGATGTTGAATTGAATCCAATTATACTTTGTTATAGAACGAATACTATATAAAAAATATTAAATTATCATTATTGACACATTTAATATGATATGGCATAGTAATAAACCACAAACACGTTAATAAATACCCACAAATTACGACTACACATATATGTAAATATAATACTTTTAGTGGCACTTTTTAATTAATTCATTTCATCATATTGAAATTGACAGTTTATAAGGGGAATTATGTGTTTCCTAATTGTGATACAGTTTTATAAAAAAAATAAGTATATAGGTTTGGCTTTAATTCAATGTACACATTTATTATTAATATGACATATTAGCTCATATTTTTTTTTACTATGCCGTTATGGTTTCACACAGTATATGAATATTTATTTATTTATATAACTAACTTGAAGTAACTGAGAAATATTTACGGGGTGGAAGGGTATCGCAAAAATAAGTGAATTTATTCTTAATATTTTTATTATTAATTATATACTTCCTATTTTTGGAATGGAATTTGGAACATCATCTTGGAATCAGCTGTTTCTGTGAAGTACGTAGTAGTACTGTGTGTGTATGTCAAATACTTTAGGAATCAGGAAATTATAATTTATTTAGCAATAAATCGTTGTTTTATACAAAAGGTTGATTTTACTTATTGAAAAATTTTACGTCGAAAGACCTTAGCCAATAAATAAATTGTCATATAAGGATTTTTTTATGTCGAACAAATTTTTTTTTGTTATTGAGTAGGTTATAATAAATTGAGCAATGTGAAAGTGTTTTAACCAATTAAAAGGTATCAGAAGGTCGAATAAACTAATTAATGATTAAAGTAAAGTGAACTGTAATATGATATCAAGGTTTCTCGTCCCACTTTAATGTGGTAAGTTCCAACCGCGAAATCAATATTTTATATAATGTATAAAGAAATTTTAGTATACAATAAGATTTTTTTGTATGTGTTAGATTTCGCGAAGGGTTTAGGCATCAGCCGAAAACAATTTTCATAGCTTTTTCAAGATTTTCACAAATAAAAATACACAAGGTCTTCTTAGAAAATAATTGTAAAGCTACAATTTTATTCCGAGTAATTTCTTCAATGAATTTTCCCAGACGTGAAAATTGAATAACGGAGAGTTTTTATTCGCTCTCGTTCTTATTGAAAAGTGGCTTTAAGGGATGAATAGGTAAATTGAACAAATTTTTATATATGTATAAATATATAGTTAATACATATACACAAGTATTTTATATTTCTGTAGGTTAAAGGGTGAGATAAAAACTTAAAATAAATGAAGTGTCGACTGACAAACGCACGTTTGTGAATGAATGAAATCATTGTTCTCCAACTGAAACATTTTAATTATTTTAAAAATACTTCTTATAATAAATCATATAAGTTAAATGAGAGATTTAAATTAAGAACTCTGAAAATTAAAAAGTAGAAATAACGCAATAAGACTTTTAACCAATGCATGCATAAAATTGATAAAAAGATGGTAACTATTTATAAATATAAGCCATCAAATATTCAATGTTAATTGAAAGTTTTTATATCTGAACTATTATTATTTTATCATTTAGTCCAGTTCGAAAGAAATCGAGTTAAAGCAGAAAAACGTACATCTTCTCTGTAATCACCATTAAAATATCGAATTTTTTTTTTTTTTGATATTTTATATCAATGAATATTAAGATTGTGTTTGTAATAATTTAATTCTGAACCTCTCCTGTACAGGGTAGACCTTAAATTGAGGATATCTTAGGCGAAAAACATGTTAAATACCTTTTTTTATTAATAGTTTAAAATAATTGCTTAGTCCTTAAGTATTTAAAAGACAAAGTAAACACGCGAAAGTCATTTCTTTGTACTTTACAGAAACATCTGATTCCTTTGGCAGCCCAAACTGGATTCCGAAATATTTTTTCAAAAATATGCCCAAAAGTTAGTTTAATTCCACCCTGTATTAGTATACAGTATAGTTACTGGATATATGTTATTAAATATTACAGTTATATTACAAAAACATAGAAGGTCTAGATTTACCGTTTGTATTTTACTCTTCTAATAAATCAGCTTTTTGATTAAACATGCGATATCTCTATTCTGAGATTAGAATGTATGATTTATTATAAGAAAACATACAATATTAGTGTATTCGAAGCCAAGTTTTGTATGGAGCCGACACGTGTTCAGAGTTCCACGTGTATTATAGAAGGGCTTGTTTCACGTTGTTTGTATTTTCATATTGAAATGTTAAAATGAATTCCACAAAGTCAGCTTACATATTGGTTTCAGATATTCGAGCGACCTGTAAACGTATGCAATGATCGACAGCCGGTATGGAAAGCTCTATGAACAGATGGTGCTACCCCAGACCACCCTTAAAAGGTAACAAAAAAAAATTAATATCCACCCATTGTTCAATGTACCTAGAAAGATTGCAATTTTACCACGTTTATTAATAAATTATAAAAATATATGTAAATGGTAACAACTCAAACATTTTGTCACACCATTACAACTACATGTACTCTACTCCAGATTAAAAATATTTAGATAATATTTACAATTTACGTGATTTAAAAAATATATTTTTTTTAAATGGATGTAGAAATTGAGTAATTTTTCGATATAT
>JAGTTH010003235.1:0-31289 GCA_022606485.1 Agraylea sexmaculata
TATATATATTTTATTTATATATATATATTTTTTTCTCGTCATTTATTCATGTTATTAATTTTTTTCATATAAATATTACTCTGTAGTTTAATCAATTAATTTGATCTATTTATACTTTTTATACATTCAGATTTAAATATTGAAGGCTTAATCTGCAAAAGTAATAATCCTCCTTTTTTTAAATAAATTTACTTTATTAAGATCATTTTACGAAACAATGCTCCCAAATATTTAAAAACCGCTAAAAATAGACACATATATTTATTCCTCCTCCATATTTCCGATTATTTTATTATTAAAATCAATGTTTGCGATTATTATAAGATATTAGATTTTTTTTAAATATTTTAATCCATTTCGTATTTTAATCTATCCTTAAATCAATATCAGCAGTAGTTAATTTTTAAAGTATTTACAAATAATTGTAAATATTGCAATTTTTGCTTTAAGCAAACTTGAGGATGGGGTTTTCCCATAAATACATCTCCGCTGTTTACCTTGATATAATATAAATATTTTTTATGATGACGTGTGTTTAGAATTAGTGTTTGCGTAGTGTAGTAATGCAGGTGATAAAATTTGTTGTGCAATTGGTGCGGAATGTCAGTTAGTGTCCGGGCAGGTTTCATCACAACTACGATATCACGTACATAAGCTAACACATTCCACTACTACTATCAGTACTTTATAATTTGTTTATGAAAATATACAAATGTGACATTCATTCCCAAGAGAATCAACATTTGAGATAATATAATTAATTATAGTAAAACTCAGCCGAAAACGATCGTGTTCAAGTTAGGTAGTAAAACACAAGTATACAACTTGGCTTCGAATTAATAACAACAAGTTAAAATATTTTAAAACTTTGTATGACACTGCAACACAATCACAATTTTGTTTTATATAAAAAAAAATTTTTTTTTTAATTGTTGATAAACTCGCTGTAAGACTGTTGGAGCCACAGCCGATATTTTTACACAATTATTCGAATTCGAACTATAGGAAATAGAGGAAAAAATTGCTATATGCTAATACTTTAAAATATATCAACTTAAATTAAACACACGCTGTATTAATATGCACATGTAAATTAATTCCTAATAAAATTGCTACATGTATTTTTTCAAGTTTTTGACGATTTACAGTAATAATTGAGGGGTTTGTTGAAATAAGGGTGAGGAAAATAAAATAAATTTTAAAACAAAATCACATAATGACATTTACGTATTTTTTTAATAAAACCATTTAAGAACGCCTTTGTGTATACAAAATATTTTATTTTAAATAATTTGCTCGGATTTTTTAATGTTAATGAAACCATTCATCTTAATTTTAAATAGATTTTTATATTTTTGCCATATTATCTGTAAATTATGTTATATTTTATCGTATCACATTTCAAATAGTCGTGTTAGACATAGGTAAAAATATTTTTATATTGTGTACACTTAAGATTAGTTCCTAAGATATATTTATGGATTCAAGCCCTCAACTAACAGTTGGTGATACATGATGGAATTATATTTTTCAGTGGATAGTTTGGGAATCGTTGGCCCTATTTTATATGTTTTTAAAATAAGTCACAAGGTGATCGTGATATTGTGTCGTCAAAAGGACAGGAACGTTAAAATGTTAGATTTATAGAGAGGTGTAAAGTATCGGTTGAGTGATAACAGTTCGGCGTGTTTTGTTGGTTTATGGGAGTGATGGTAGTTGTTATGGGGAAAAAGGTTGGGAAACGAGACTGTGACTTGTATAGACCGGATTGTTGTCGGTAGTATAGCGGGATCTCAGTCCTCACCATCACCTGCATTCCACCATCATCACAATATTACAACCATAGACACATTCATCAACAATATTTATAATTGACGCGTTCTGAACAAATCATAACTCCACAAAATACCACACATTTATATTTAAAAAAATCATTCAAGGTTGTTGAAATACACCTTCTTCAAAAAGTCCATTTCGACTGCTCCGGCGTTTAATATCGTAAGTGCAACAAAATTCTGTGTGCTCTTAAGTCTTTATGGAACTGAGCCACATATTCCATCTGGTAACACTGCCTGTCACGTGTCACTCGGATTAATTATTATTTATAAAATATAACAGTTAACGATTAAATACCTTCTATTGACAGACACATGAAATGTTTTATAGACAATAGATGAATTAGTTGCCGGTCAAATACTATTTCGAAAAAGTCCCACTTAATAGGTTAAATAATGATTGAAAATCCACAATTTTTTGACGTTTTATACATGCAATATATGGCTCAGTTCCATAAAGACTTAAGAGCACACAGTTTTTTTTGCACTTACGATATTATACACTTACGATATTATACTGGAGCAGGCGATATATTATTGCTCGAAAGAGCTTCATACAAGGTAGGGCAGCTCCCTTATTTCGAAACGTAATAAAAAAATAAATGTGGAGCTTCTTATCAATATGAGACTATTTCACATTAAAAAAATAGATAAGTATACAGACTAAAAGTACTGGGTACAACAAACGATATGATAATCAAAATATTTATAATTCCTCAATTTTTAGTGAAATCATCGGCGTTAAAATCAAAATTATCCTATTCCCAAATAATTTGGTATAAAACATGCTCTATTCTAAATCCGGCCAATGAGATCGTGTGTTTTATATTATTTTAGTGATAAATTCTATTTATCCGTTTTTTAATTTGTATACATATTATTATTATTATTTCAAAATCCGGCCCCTATTATTTTTTTAATATTTTATTTTCAAAATCAACCTGTTTCAAATAAATTAATTTTCAAATTAATTCAATTCCGTTCGTTTTTTAGATATCTATCTAAATATATCATATTTGATAATTATATGAATTCCAACTGTATATGTATACGTAACCTGATAGGTATTTGCCATAATATCTCTATTTTATTTTTAACTTTAATTTCTACAACATTTTGCTAAATATCTCATATATATAATATATGGAATTTATAATCCCTCCCCCATTTTCCCATTTTCGATACAGTAACTCAGGAATTCAGGCTTTTAATCTTTACAGCATATTGGCCGGTTTTATCGAATTTAAGTTTTTAGAACTTCAAACCAAAGGTCACAGCTTAGTTCACAAAATAGTTTTTTGGAAATAATGGGAAAACCGAATGATTATTTTCAAGTCCATATATTATATAATAAAAAATAAAGTTTCTTACATTGCATTGTGCAAAATCTAAAATATATTTACTACCCTTTTTGTGCTTCGCAATCCTGTATAATATAAATAATGAACTGAAAAACAATCACAACATTTTACTTTCATTCAATAATTGGAATATCTTTATAAAAGCTCAATACAAAGTCCTCTTTTAATTGTTTTCTCGGTTATTTTTTAACACCTGAAATGTTTTTTGTTTTAGTCAATAGCTTATACCTTCAATTATGAGAATATGTTTGGCTACATTATGAATATATATTTACCAAACTAATCTTGCGTTTAATGTAGAGAAAGTTTATATGGGTTATATATTTATATTATTATAATTGTGACCATATTAGTAATACTAAAGAAAATGTAAATGCTTTCTTACAAAATATAAATGAAAAATCATTTTTTATTATATATTTAAGCAATCTAATAATAAGTTGATTACCATTATGCATTTTGGAATCAATTTTTTCATATATTCTAGTAAATATTTTTAAAGTCCACTTATGTAATCTTAATGGATGTATTCGCTGATCTGAGATGATTTTAATACTTATTGAGTTTTTATATTATATTTCAAAGGGATTTCAGCGTGTGTGTTTTAGTGTGATATAAATAAGTTAAAAAGCTTCTGTTCCTCGGGACAGCCGATTGTCTTCTTGTGTAGGATAATATTGCCTTGTGACATCAGAATCATCATGAATAGTGATGATGCTAGTGAGTGTGACAGGTGACAGGTGACACGTGCCGGACTTTGCTTACTGTTATTTCCAAAACACGGTCCCCACTAAATTGTAGCCTAGCTAATATCTCAAATAAAAATTATAACCCACATTCCTTATAAACAAACATTATATACGATACCCGAGGGATGCGATAAACATATCAATTTTCTTAACTGTAAATCCCTTTACGAACATGATATGTGATGTATTCTAAGGTAAACTACCGTATATCATAATTATAATAAATTTCTTATAAATTTATTTAACTATTGATACTAGTTTCTTGAGTTTGATAAAAAAATACCATACCTTGTTTTTTTAATCTTCTGTATAAAAATAAATATAATAATTGTGCAAATCCAGCCTCATACTTCATTTACTATTATCCATTCCTTTACCCATCTAAATTCCTTATGGGAATGCTCGGGTATGACTCTCTCGAGCTCCGCAGAGATGTGGCACTGATGCGATTGGTTTTTCTTGTGATTAGAGGCCAGTTATCAATCCCAGATATACTTGGTCGCATCAGTTTGTTTGTTCCTGAGAATTATACGCGATGTCGCTCTCACTCCTTGCTTGCAACCCCTTGGACCCATACTAACATACTCCTGCACTCCCCATTAACCAGATCTATTGTTGTTTTGAATAAATGGAATGCCAGTGGGGTGGAAAATGATATATTTATCATGCCCTACTGTGCATTCATGAGAAGTATGAAAGAATTCCTAAACTCTAAGCATTCTTGATGTTTCTTACTTGAAATTTTTTATAATATGTTCTTTTTATTAAATATTTATGTTTCTTTTATCTTGTATCTTTTCTGTTTTCTTATATTCTTACTTTTCTATAATTCTGACAAATGTCTATCATTGCCGAACCGCCTTAGGTTTTTCCGGTAATGACAAGGTGATGATGATTCATGCTTTCCTATTATGATTGATTGTATATATATACATATATATATATATATATATATATATATATATATATATATATATATATATATATATATATATATATATATATATATATATATATATATATATATATTTATATTGTATTTTTCTATATTTTTTTTTCAAATAATCAATTAATTATTAAATTGAAGAAAACCGTATTGCACTACTTAATTAAATTATGAGTTATTAATAGAAATCGCGAATTTTTAATGTGACTTTTCCATCGGGTGTTTTCTACAAGTATCGTAAAATACAAAAATTTATTATAATTTTCGCTTAGATTTGAATACGAATGGACGTTACCTACTTTGTCGGCCAAATTTAAAGTGTTTGTAATTTACCGTAAATCAATTTAAAATCACAGCGGAACCTCGATCTATCGTTTAGTTTGGAATATGTACTGAATATTGATAAATCAATTGTATAATTTTATTGTTTCAATTAAACCGAAAAACGTTGAATAGCATTATTGCGTTATTGGAGAAAATTTATAAAACTTTTACAGATACAATTATTATTTATATAAAGCCAAAACAATATTGGCTTAAATAATAAAGAATATCATTTTTATTTTGAATAATTTGACGTAGGAATCAAAATGTACTTACGGTGTAAAAAATAATTTTGGATTCATTAGGAATTGTGAATCATTTCTTTTTGGACATGACATGCTGCATTCCTAGATTATCATTACAACATGTCAAATATTCTTCAGAATAGATTTATTTTTTATAAAGATTCCTAGGGAAGAAGTGTTGAAGGATTGGAAATTTAAAAATCATTTTAAACATTTTCACATCGATATTAATGTGCTTATGCAAAAGAAGAAACTACTTAAAATTGATAAACTCAATACATAACTGTCTTAATAAATATAGTGGAAATTACAAACTTATTTCATGAAATAATTATGGAAATTCATCAAGTTATCAACACGATCAATAACATAACTATCTGGCTACAGTATTAATATATTTTACTTGAAATCATATAAGTAATTAGCAATCAAATCTTACGATGTAAGTTAAAAAAACGCGTCCAACGTTTACGATTTTTTTTATGGAGCGATTCCGAAGTCAAATAAGTCTCTTTTATTTGTATGAATGATTACACCATTCCCAATAATAATAATCCCTTAATGATTACTATACACATTTTTATTTAATTATTTATTAACTTCATCTTATTAGTCGCTCGTTGAAATACCCACTCTCTTGCAGTATTAAAACAAGGGAGAGATCGTTACAGATCTGCTACTTTATCATTTATCAAGCTTGTTGCATTTTAATTTTCATTATAAAATACTTGAATTGAAAAAGTGCTACAGATGTAAATATCGTAGACACGTAGAGGGTACTTTTTTCCGGATGTGGAAATAGACAAAGTTCATTGATTCTATGTCGTGGGATTTACAGTCTAGTCTGAATAGTCAACATTGGATTGTCATTGAGAATATGACACCTGTAGTGATATCGTGAAAAAAATCATTACAATATTGGCTGATCAAACATGGCTGGGCTAGACGGGGCGTTGAACCTCCATTTTTATTATACTCACCTTATTTTATCTTCACATCTAGCCAGAAAAGATACCTGTCTGGAAACCTTAAGGCTCTACAGAACTTTGGAAAACTCTTGTGCAATTTTTTTATTTTAATATTTATACCCATCTCATTGATTTTCATCACATATAAAAATCATCCCTTTGTGTACCTGCAATTATAACATATTTTTTTACAAACAGCAAAATAAATTTATCAAAGAATATTTATTATTTTAGTAGTATTTGCTGTATATAAATCAAATGCCTTGTTGTAATTAATTTCTTAATATGTATTTTAAGTAGTAAAAGTTCTAAGGGGTAATAAAGCTTTACTGTTTTATGCCAATAATCTCAGAGGAGAAAATTTATAGCTATATCTATATCTGTTAAATTCAACAACATAAATGCAATATGAAAATAGGGGAATTGTGGGACTTTATAATATAACATATATAATAGTCTAACGTGTGTAGACAGTTGACAAAAATTTTAGGATTATAGGTATGGAATAATAATTAATAATATTCTGAGGTATAAGTATTAAAATTATGTATACTTTTAAGACTTTATGGAAATGTTGGAATGAAATCAAAATAATAAAAAAATGTGTATCCGATGAAAAATATAATAAGTATTGAAAATCTCAATTAAAATATTCTAGTATTTTATTTCCCTAATAATAATAAAAAGATCTTGCGTGAGTTGTAGCACATGTTTTATTTACTTTTAGTCTCATAAACCTTGTATATATTATATTTTATTTAGAACTTTTCTAAATAATATATATATATATATATATATATATATATATATATATATATATATATATATATATCATCATCATCATCATAAGCACTCCAGTTGAGTGATGAACCAAGGCTTCCCGCACCAGCATCTTCCACTTATTTCTATTGGAGGCCGCGCTCCTCCAGTTATTAATTCCTAAACTCCTAACTACCTTATAAAATTCGTCCGCCCACCTTAGCCTAGGTCTACCCTGTCTTCTCTTACCACAGGCTTGCTGGATAGTATTTCCGATACTATCCCTCCTGCTCTTTAACCCAACCTAATGTTAAAGCCCTAATGAACTGCACTACGTTCACGCTCTTATATAATGAGTAAATCTCATCGTTCCGTCTAATTCTAAATAGTCCCGGTGCCTCCTGAACAGGACCCAAGATCCTCCTAAGAATCTTCCGCTCGAACCTAAGTAGCCTATCCTCTTCAGTTTGGTAATAACCCATGTTTCTGCACCGTAGGTTAGTACTGGCCTAATTAGCATCTTGTATATAATTCTACCTTGGTACTTCTTAGATATCTTGATCTGAGCAAGCGTACTAAGCCGAAATACGCCTATTAGCACTTTGCAGGCGAGAGTTGATGTCCTGGTTATTTCCAGCCTCCTTAGTGACCACTGCTCCCAAATATACAAAGAGTCAACCTGCTGAAAGTGGTCATTATCTATGTTCAGGCTACGATGTGCTACCAATTCCGAGTTGGATGTCACATGCATATACTGACTTTTATCTACGTTTATGACTAATCCTACTATTTTAGCGGCATCCCTTATTGCTCTAACCTTATCAATTAACACGTTCTTAGTTCTAGCGATAATATTTACGTCGTCTGCGAAAGCGAGTACCTGAAAAGACTTATAGAAGATATTAGACTTATTGCTACAACCTGCAAGACGCATAACCTTTTCTAAAACTAATGAAAATAACAGGGGGATATCACGTCCCCCTGTTTTACGCCTGCTCTGGTGATGAAAGACTCCGACAGTACACCATTTATCCGTACGTAGTTTTTGGTGTCTGTCAGCGTCATTTTTGAGAGACTTATGAGTTTTTCGGGAAACCCAAACTCTCTCATCGTGCTGTAAATAATATCCCTATCGATTGTGTCGAATGCCTGCCTAAAATCTACGAACAAGTGATGAGTCTCCACGTCGGCCTCATTACACTTCTCTAATATTTGCCTAATTGTAAATATTTGGTTCATTGTTGAACGCCCTGGTCTAAATCCGGCTTGGTAGTCTCCCAAGCATTCCTCCGCGTATTCTGCTAGCCTATTTTTTAAAACCTTGGCGAATATCTTGTACATAACTGATAGTAGGGATATCCCTCTATAGTTACTGCACACGCTAACGTCACCTTTTTTGTGGAGTGGGCAAATTATCGAACTTGCCCAATCCTTCGGTAGCGTTTCGCCTTCCCATAAAGATAATATTAAACTATGTAATAGCGCCCATAGAGCATCCCCGCCGTATGCTATGAGTTCGCTGGAGATCTCGTCTATCCCGGGGGCTTTCCCTCTCTTCAGTCCTCTGATGGCGTGGCACACCTCTTCGTAGGTGGGTGGTGGTATTTGTGGTTGCGCGGCGTGTTGGTACAGACTAGCATTCTTATTGGCTACCTTATCGCTATTATTATCATTTAATAGGTCGCTAAAGTACTCCGACCATCTATTTAAAACGCTTTCCTGATCGCAGAGAAGTTCGCCTTTGCTATTCCTATTAAAGTTTAGTCTAGGTTTGAACGTTTTCCTACTATTGTTAACGTTCCTGTAAAATTCCTTAGCATTATTCCTATCTCTAAACATTTCAGCATCTATAATTTGCTGTTTTAGCCATGTCCTCTTCGTCGACTGTATGACTCTATTACTACTCCTACGAAGTTCTTTGTACTTCTCTCTATTTTCTAAGCTATTGCAATTAAGAACTTGTGCACGGGCATTGTTCTTCTCCTTAATAATACTCTCGCATTCTGTGTTAAACCAGCCATTTTCTTTTTCGTCTCGTAACCCAAAGTTGATTCTGCCGTGTGCTTAATAATATTTTTTATTAGATTACAACTAGATTCTACATTATTCCTATTTATTTTCTCAACCTGTTCTAACGCCTTTTCCATGGATGCCTGGTATGATTTTGCACATACCTCATTCTCTAATTGAACAAGGTTGAGTTTCTTATTTCTATTTATTTTTTCCTTTTTGGCATTCGATATTCTGGCTCTAAAAACTGCTTTTACTAAGTAATGGTCCGAATCGAATGCTGCTCCTCTGCAAGTATGAACGTTGATAATAGAGGATTTGAACCGTCTATTGATTAGCACGTGGTCAATTTGATTAGTGTACGTGCCACCTGGACTGACCCACGTTCCTTTGTGTATGTTAGCCCTTGGGAAGAATGTGCTAACATTAACCATATCCTTTGCTGCGGCGAAATCAATTACCCTTTTGCCGTTGTTATTTGAAATTTCGTGCAGACTGTTGCCTCCTGTAATGGCTCTATAGCTAATATATATATATATATATATATATATATATATATATATATATATATATATATATATATATATATATATATATATATATATATATATATATATATATATATATATATCTGTTGGTAATTATATTTTTAAATAATTATTTATATGAATATGTTAACTGGTATAAAAGTTGGTAATATTATCATCATAGTTTAATTAATTTAGCAGTTGTCTTCTGATACTGGTGGTCATCAGATAATAATGATAATCATCTGCTTTGCTTTGATTATTAATCTGTTTTTCTGCTCACGATCTATATTTTTTCGCCAGTGTTATTTTGCCAACTCATCATCATGTTCATTGTCAATTTGAGAAACTTCTTTTGGTTTAATCAGCCTTTCTAATGTACAACAATACGACTAGAATTTCCAATCTACTACTTTAAAACAGGTCTTTTTTTATTATGACGGTGAAAACCACTGATTGCTGAATTTCCCACAAGTTTATTTTTATAATTGAATCATGTTTCTCTTGTAGAAAGTCGCGCATCAAATTATATTTTCCGAGGGTATTTTTCTACGCGTCGGATCTTGAATATTAACATACACAACCAATATTTTGTTGTTATTTATTATTTATCTGAGTTAATATCAACGGTATAATGTATATAATGGTGGTAGTATTTGTTAGTTTGGCTCAGTCTTACGGTTATTGGCCCACTTGTGACGATCGCCGAATGAACGCACCGTCTAAAAATTCGGCCCACCAAAGACCACTCTTCTTGTCTTGTCACCACTTTAAAGCGAACAGGGTTATCCATTTCAATATTATATTTTTTAAATATTATTGATAACATGAAGATTCTCTAATGTCAGCTCCCCCAAAGGCCTATAAGACCACAATTTTTCAGGCTCTCTGAAGTGTAGTCTAATACGCTTTTTATAAGTAGGCCTACAAACACACTACCTTAAAATCTAGTTCTTCACGTTAAATCCACGTGAAAATAATTATGGATAAAATTTATGGGATACCAAGTCGGATTTTATTATTTAGAATATGTATACGTATAAATTAAATAATATTTACAAATATATATATCTTCAATGCCGTTAATTAAATTAAATTAATATAGAATTTCCAGTAACATATAAAATTGATAATATTTGTTATATTCCCCTAATTTGAATTAATAATTGAGCTACCCTATTTATTATATGTTTTAAGTTTTTTTAATTGGACGAATTTAAACTCAAATTAAATGTAGCCTTTACGTATGCGAGTAAAAAATAAGTGGTGGATTAAGTTAACTATAATTCGATTTGTGAATAACAAATAACCGTATCCCCAAAAAAATCCGTTTTATAGTTAAATATATATATATATATATATATATATATATATATATATATATATATATATATATATATATATATATATATATATATATATATATATATATATACTCTCATATATATATATATATATATATATATATATATATATATATATATATATATATATATTTTCCCAACCCAAAACGTATCTATATGAGAAGCTTATATATTAATAATTTATGTAAAAATGAGTCATATATTTTATCATAGTGTTATTATAATAAAAGCTAATATGGAATATTAATAATGAATGTTTTAGTTAAATTAAAGTCAAACCTATATATTTGCACTAAAATATTATAATAATATATTACCGTAAAGAAACACCAATATTTATTTTCTTTTTTTTCTTCCATGTGATACACTTTATGATGTATGTATTTATTTTACGTTCCGTTTCATCCCTCTACTGCACAGTATCAGCCATTCATTTACAACCCCAACGACTGCTTTTTCCCCTGTTTCTAATATTTTAATTTCAACATGAAGATGAAAGTAAAATCATGTGATGTGCTTAATTTGGCAACCCTGTTATAGAAATAGTGAAGCACCCATCGGAGCCCCGCAGTCTGCACTATACATTCATATTTCCCACACCTTTCTTAGCATTTGCCATGTACTATCCTACTCTATAATACAACCTATCTCACTCTTGCTAATTTATATTTATTCCTATTTTATATATTATATTAATTTACTTTATATAAGTAAATCGGTCGGAAGATAAAAATAAAGGTATATAAGTAATGTAGCAATGGGGTTGATTGGCAAAAGCTTGTTTCCTTCATCGATAACATTTAATAAATTCACGCGTTTGATACGAATTTCCATACTTATTTAGAACCTGTTAATAATGTATATGGAGCAATCATCGAAAAATTATCCATCAAGCTGGAAAGCAATAAATCTATAGAATTAATGTCGAGGGTAATAACATGAGGAAACTAGAATAAGCTTTTGAGTAAAGCTTTCGTACTATTTTAGAACTACAATATGAGACGTATAACCATGTAATTAACAAGATGTCATTATTTAATTTCATAAATAGACAGAACTATTCATTAAGGAACTTTGGAATTTGGGCAGCACATATTCAAGAATTTAGAAAATGATTTTATTGCACAGAATATGTTAAAACATATTTTTATATCGAAATGTGATATTTTTCTCAGTTGGAAAATTAGTCTTATGACATGTGCTGTTTTTCCGCAAATGTAATTTTAAAAGTTCAAAAATCCTTATTCGAAGAATCTTATGCAGATTTTTTTAATTACTAAACAAGATATTTTTAACAATTAGACTTTAATTCATTGATAAAAATACGTTATAAAATTGTGCGCATATTCGACATATCGATTTATTAATGTATGAAAAAATAAATAATATCGCATGTAAATTATTTATAATTTGTTCCTTTTCCCTTTTAAATATTGTAAAGTTTATGATCATTTTGAGTTGTGTTTGGGATTATGGAACTATACCTACGCCTTACATTAAGTAGGATTTTACCAATTGGATGGAGTTGTATAAAGATGTTCGTATTTTTTACTTATCTGCAAAATATCTTAAGGCCTCTTTATTCTATCATTGTTTGTCAAATTATTTTTTAATGTCTTGTTTAATAACTTATTTGTTTACAAATATCAAGCTATTAGCCATTTGAAATTATTTTTGACTGTGTACGGGAATGTTTGATAAACATATGGAATTCGTCGTCATTGAAACTGCGTACTAGTTGGACATGATTTATTTGATTGTTTGATGAAAATGTGTTATTTTCCAAATAAATTTGTTCGTCTACATCCTTATTTATTCATATATTCAGTATTTTATTAATGTTAATATGATAGTTTTGGCAATGTGGCCGATATTGAAGTGATAGTATCCGGCGAGGTTGTTGTTCTACTAAAAAGTAAAACTACGTGGTGTATACATACATAGCATTCACTCTAGTTCACGGGGCAGACGAGACGAGACAAGACGAGTTTATTGACACAGTTCCCAGTGGCGAATGTCAAATACGTGAAATTCCTAAGCTGCTTTTTGTATCTCTGATAGAATGTGCCTCTGATTTTGATTTTACCACTGTCGTCGTCTTTGTCCTTCCTTTCACCAAATACGATCAAAATCTAAGCACTTTGTAATCCTTCATTTTTAATAACAGATTCACCCTTATCTTAACAACATTGATACATTTTTATATCCATCATTGCTTCAATACAATTTCAACATTAACATAATTTTCTTCCTGAAATATTTTTTGTCACAAATTTTTTTTTCCGATAAATCAACACTATAATATCAATTGTAAATTAAAATAATGTATACATACCACTTAATATAATTTTTATTTAATGAAGTTTCTACCAAAAAAGGTTACCATTAATATAATAGACTAATCATTTTTTTATAAATATTCCTTGTTTCTGAAACAAAATAAATATATGACGAAGGCTGCAGCAAAATGAGTAAAACATTATAAAGTATGGATATCTTACCTAAAGAATATTACAGCTGAAATATTTATTCAGAAAACGCCTTAAATACTTATTAAGAGTATGTAGGTACTTTTAATATAACAAAATCCTTTCCCTGAAGAATTTTTTTCAGATATTATTAAAAAACGACAATTTCAAAGTTTAAATTGTTGTTAAGAATAATATTTCAATATATATTACAATTTCTTTATTCTGCATAAGTTTTTACAATGATTGATAGAACAATACATCTTTGGAAATAGTCTTAGGTGTACAGAGTGTTTACATTTTTTTAACTATAACTAACATGAGAATGTTTTATTTAAATTTGACATGAGTAATAGTATTTAATTATAAAAAGAATGGGAAAAAAATAAAAACCCATTTACAAATTTGAAGATTAACAACGATAAAAGCAACATTAACAAAACAGTTACAAAATATAATGCCTAAAAATTAAATAACAATTTGTTTGGGTAAAACCAAATTTGAGTTGAGTGGATTATTGGAAATTTTATTTTATTTTTAAAATTTTTTCAGTTTTGGAAGTTCATTGGTAAAATGAACTTACGTTTCCTCGAGACATATTTGGTTTTATTTACATGTCTTATGATTGGGTTGTATTTCAATATAATATGAGTTTTTACATGAGTTTGCTTGAATATAACTATACATAACATAAAACTTGGTAAGGAGTTTGTTGGGGTTTCATTGCATGTAGGGAAGGTTCTTTAAATGGAGGGCAAGTGTGCAGGGGGTTGTTATCCTAGAATTCTCTGGTTGTACATTTTAATTTATTACATAAGATAAATTTCTAGGTTAAAGTACGGTAGAAGGAAATAACTGAATCTTTTTGAAGTTAGTCGCGATAAAGAAGTTACCAACCTGACCAACAAAAAAATGCATGTCTTGTGACAACTGATGTTTTTCCGTCAAGGTATAATTTATTATTTTCAGTAGGTATATTAATAATATGCAGGGTGGACTTGAATTAACTGAGAATATTTTAGGGGATGGTAGGGTAAGAATTAAAAATGTTAAAATTGAAATTGAGCTTGGCCATCTTGGAATCATTTGCTTCTGTGAAGTACTCAGTAGTGACTGTTGTGTATGTTAAATAATATTTTTTTCGTTTATATTTGCGATACCCTACCACCACCTAAAATATTTTTTTAATTCAAGTCCATCCTGTATAATACAATAAGTAGGACGGTCGGAAAAGTATTTGTTAATGTATATTAAGATAGTATCTAGTTAATTGAATTCCTATAGTTATAAAATCGACTGCTCCAGCGTATAATATCGTAAGTGCAAAAATTTTTGTTTGGTATTAAGTATTTATGGAACTGAGCCACGTATTGTATGTATGAAACGTCAAAAAATGTTGCTTTTCAATCATTATTTAACCTATTAAGTGGGACTTTTTCGAAATAGTAAAATAGTCCTATTTGACCGGCAACTAATGTAGATTCATCCATTATCTATAACACATTTCATGTTTCTGTCAATACAAGGTATATAATCGTAAATTGTTATATTTTATAAATAATAATTAAACCGAGTGACACGTGACAGGCAGTGTTACCAGATTGAATATGTGGCTCAGTTCCAAAAAGACTTAAGAGCACACATATTTTTTTTGCACTTACGATATTATACGCTGGAGCAGTCGGAATGCGTATTGGTCAATGTAATGTACCACAAAGAGACGGGAGTCGGTCACATTATTGTATTCCTAGCACACGTGAAGAGACTATGTATGTATGTATGCATGGGTGTATGTATGTATGTTGATATCGGGTAATGCCCTCTCCACACACCGTGTCCCTGTGCTTTACAACTCGGAATTGAATTACTAATATTTGTGTATGTTTTCTCAATGTTTTACTATGTGGTGTGTTTGTATGCCAAAACGACATTCCTCGTTCACAATGGACAACAGCAGCAGCGGCGGAATGTCTTAATTAGCGGAAAACGGTGATCAATCATGCGGCCTCTTTGGATCCGATGACTCTAATCCTGTCCGATAAATAAACTTGCCCCACCTATAAATAAATACACTTCATTGAAATGCCGCTGTTGAACATGGCTAGCGACCGGCGACTGGTTCCACCGGTACGCACCATCCACTAAACCTCCGAAAACCCGACACTTTTCCACCTATCATATATAAATAAACCATCCTTTATTAAACCATACGTCAATATACTATGCACTTTATGACCACGCTTTGTTGCCATCTAATTGCCTCTCTGATATATTACCTACTTTAGTCACTGCTCAATAGTACAACTATAAAACGATGATTTCACGTTTTGTGTCTATACAAAAATTAAAAATAAAACCTGTGTGAATATACCAAATTCATCCCTTGTAGAGATTTTATAAAAAAAAAAATTTGGGTTGATTATTTCATACTATTTAGTTAAAAATTCATAATATATTAAATATTCAGAAAGTTAGTCCCGGATCAATAATGTATGAAATTGTCAAAATAAACAAAAAAATTATAGAGACTATAACTAGATCCTCACACTCATACTTTTTTAAAATATATTTTAAGTGTAAAATATTACATTCACTATCTTCATTTAATGAAAATTCGTGAACGGTGAAATTGAAATAAAAAAGTTTTGTGTTTGAATAGAATAGAGTGAATTTGATGTGGAAAACTTGTATAATTTCTCAATAAGAATTTTATTCAAAAGCTTTCAAAATAATAATATTTCATGGTTCAAAAGCAGTATTTAATTTTGTTTTTTTTTATAAAATTTCATATGATCTCCCAGATTTAAATCCAGTTTATCTAATAGTGATTTAATTTTTAAAGTGAAAAACCTTTCAATACATATATTGTATACTATTCTTACCTGATTTCAGCAACCATTTCAGAACCTGTAACAAAATTTAAATTAATTTATTATTATTTACTTTTTATGAAAAAAAAATAATAATTATTATTATACATCATTCGATTGGGGTTATTTTTTTCATGATCAAAAGATAAATATAATTCACGAAATAAATGTGAAATATTTCAATTATAATTAAAATTTCACAGCACCCAAGGATATAATTTGTGCATTTATTAAAAAAATCTAATTAATTCTGTACCTATGTGTGTATATTTTCAACCCAATCTCTTTAGATAGATGCATTGGCCTATTATAAAGAAATGTTTCAGTTTTGTATTCAAATTTTTATTAATATATTTTCAATATACAGATAATAATTATTACGCTTTACGATTCCGAAGTCAAACTATTTCAACGTATACTCGTACGAATAAAATAAATTAAAGTTTGTACATTCATACATACATATTTTGCATTCACATTTTTTATGATAATATATATCGTAGTTAGTTTGATGTTGGTGATGATGATAATTGCATTTCAAAATGAATGGTGTGAAGCGGCTTTGCTTGGAATTGGTAATATAATATCTTTCCCATAGTGTCAGCCTTTCCCATGGCATATGCTAATTTTGCAATGAAATATTACAATACATATTATTTTATTCTACATTATTGTTATATATTTTAATCTAGATTAAGGGAGATTTAAAGCTTCCTTCATCATTAGAAAAATTTAATCATATTTGGTAGATCACACATAAATTGTAATTGGCAAAATATGTATGTGGCATAAAAATACAATTATTGATTTACTTATTATACTTACCGCCTAAAATAGCATTATTATAATTTGAAATAAAATAATGATTGATAAAACAATACATATAAACAAAACATAGGTAATACTCGTACTTCAGCAATAATAATTATGCAAAATTAATAAGAAAAACTATTAATTTATACAGAATAAAATTTTATCTTTTTTGGAAAAATGTATACGTATTTAAATGAGAGTATAGAAGTTCGATTTATATTGTAATGGCTCTTTTTTTACACTATTTGAATAATAAATATATATATAGATAAATATTGTAAATTTACTCAAATAATGGCAGAGACTTATAGCCGAAAGAAATATGGTTTCCACTAATAATTAATATTATATTTTTGCTATAAGGTGAATTTCCTATTTTTAAACTATTACCAGCGTAATAGTCCAGGGGATCAGGTGCGTGGCTAAAAATACTTGTCCTTGGTTCAAATCTCGCCCAAGTAAAAAAAGTATTTGATTTGATTGGTTATTACGACTGGGAGATCGGGAAAAATATTAATATAATCCCGACCGATCGTCTTGATCCAGGTTTACTCTGATTTTATGGATTTTAAGGTAAAAACTGAGGCGGTAACCTGTGTAACTAATAATAGTTAAGATCATCGACAAACAATGAATTAACAAGCTGTTGTGTCTAAATCCTTCTCAAAAAGCACTATTTTCCCTTGTTTAAATTATCATATAAATTGATTTGCAGAATATCTATTTTAAAGATACTTTGATTGAGTAAAAGATCTTTAACTCGCAGTGAGTGGTTTTTCCCCTGAAAATTGATAGCAGCCTCTGAATATTTTTAGCCTGCTTACTTTGGCTGCGTATATCAAACATTTAGTGTATTTCCGACAAATCCATAACATGTATCATATGGAAATAGCCCAATATTATTATTGTAATGGTCGGTGCAGATATAAGACGTTCATTCACAGGAAGCTATCTATCACGTATAAGTAAGCGATCACTTAGGGATCTTTACAATTGGAGGCGGCTACACATAGATATGATATTTAGATGTGCCACTCCATACTAGACTTCTTGGAATTAGACCACATAAATATGAACAAGTATATATGTATGTACTTACTCTACTGACCACTTCAACTATATCTCACGCGCTTTAGGCTCTTCAATACGCTGATGCTATCTAACAAAGATGAAAGCTACACGAGAAACCACCGCTACCTTCTTGAAACATTACATATAAATATTTGATTGTATGCACGTACTAATATACCCATGTACTGTGGAAAAGAAAGCCGTGCTAGGTGTGACTTTTAAATTAATAAATAAATAAATAACCGTATTTTATAGCAAAGGTTTATTCTAAAATCCTCGTATAATGGAAGCTCACACTTCCATAACAATTGACCTGTTTCGAGTAATACGACTTGCATATATCAAATTATAATATATGCAAATGCGATATTGTTTATTCTTTCATAAGGCTTTGCATAATTTTTTAAGACCTTTTAATATATATATGAATTAAAGCCAATTAAAAAAAATAAAAATTCTTATGAGCTGTACTTTATATTTATAAAATAATGTTTAATAATTTAATATAAATTAATGATCTACCTAAAAATTTATATATAAAAAATTCTCGAAGACACAGACACAGAAAAATATTATATTTTGATATAAAATTCATTGAAAGGCATATTTTTATCGGTTATTTTATGAGAAATGCATATTTTTTTCTGTGCATTAAAATCATTTACAAATTATTGTAAATTTTGCTGTTTTTCCCCACGATTTTTTTATACTGTACCAAAAAAGTATTTTTTTTAATCAACCGTAAATCGTTCCTTATATCTGTGATACATATTTATACGAAAAGGAAAAAAATGTTTTATTTATAATATTAAGCAACTACATAGTCTGATTTTAGAGCACTTAATTCTGATGAATGATGTAAGATTTTTCATGAAAAAAAAATTGTAGTTATAAATTATTTAAGTAGTATAACGTTTATTGAGTTTATTTATAAATCCATCAACGATTATCTACGGTGATATAAATCTGTCAAATTATTATTATAGTTAATATTTATTAGCATCTGTTTTTATTCCATCTATTTTAGTTTTAATCCTGTTGCTATAAATAGATTATAAGGTGGTATTTTATGCCATATTAGTTACCGCGGTGTGTAATTTGCGACTATTACAACGGTTCGTCATATTGTTTCATGTACCGCTTCGCAATTAAACACGATTTTATTGCAAATAATTTGTATGAAGATTAATTGTCGTTCGAATAATTTGCATTATTAAACACGGGAAACAAGTCTAGAGCTCGCATATGATCAATTGAATAATTCATATTTTTCATAGGAATGTCATACTATTTGCATATTATATTGGAATCGGTGAATTTTTTTTCATGTCAAGCTTTTGGATTGGTTAATCCTCTTTTTATTTATTTATTGAGTTATGTTTTAACCGTAATAAGAAAACGCTTTATTTATAAATTAATATGTAAAATAGCATACAATTCCATCTTATTAGTCTCTAATGTAATTTACTTGTTTTAAAATATTTATAACAAAAGTATACATCTTCAATAAAAATGTTTTTCACTATTTGACTTATGATGCCGGTTTTGACTTTATACATAGTTTTAATAAATAACAATTATTATAAGCATACCTCCTTAAGGAGAAAAAACAATCTTTAATGTTTGTACTTATTAATATTCACAATAAAAAATAATGAAAATACACTTTATGGTGGTTCAATTAAATAGCCTTTTTACCATCGAAATTATTTAATAATATATTTACATATCTTTTTTTACAATTTCGTTTTGATTTTTGTACATTTTTTAAATTACGTACCATATTTTATTTTTCTCGTCGCGTCGTAGCTTTTTTCAGTATCTATGTATATTTACTAATTCATTTAACCAGCGTAATAACTCAGAGGATAAGAAGCGTAGCTACAAATACTGTGGTCATGGGTTCAAATCCCACTCAAGCCAAGAATTTTTAAATTGAATTGATCAGTTATTACGACTGGGAGATAATATAAATAAAATCCCGATCGATCGTTTTGATCCAGGTTTACTCTGATTTCCTGTATTGTAAAGTAAATAATGATTATTAAGTCGGTGACTTTTGTAACTAGTAATAGTTAAGATCACCGACAGACAATTAACACGTTGTGTATAAAAAAGACCCTTTCTAAAATAAAAAAAACAGCTCCTCGTAAATAAATTTTTCTATTGAATTTTTCTGTACTAAAGAGCTTTTATAATGAATTAGTTTTGATATCATCAATATGATATTTTAATGTAATTAATGATAATCTCGATAATAAGCATCTATAGTAAATTTGATTGAGATTTCTGATGACACGTTATTGGTACCAAGACCATTTTGACGTTTCCCTTCTACACTACTTTTTTTTCAAATAATTTCACCCCGACGAAACGTATATTATTTTATGTCAATAATAATAAATACACAATGAGTAGTATTTAGTAATATTATGATGGATACACGTGTTGTATTGCGTGGAATGTGCTCGTGTTTATTTTCATTGACACGCTGCACTATTCCATTGATGTCAATAATAGACTTTGTTATGAATCACTGACTTACTTTATTACATGACACGTGTGTTGAATACAATCATTTCGATCAATCAGGAGCATCATCCTTCCCAATGATAAATCTCCTCTCTCACTTTCGGTAGAACTTCATTGGGAATGAATTAAATACCAAAGAAAGTTTTCCGAAACCAGACTTATTCATTCGCCTTCATATGAAAAAAAACACTTACTTTAATAAATAATAAGTATTAAAGTATCATATATTAATTGAATTGCATTCAATTCAATGAGTACATTTTTTTTTTTAATTTTCTATTGCAAGATAAGGCATTAAACTATTCTTCAGTTGTACATTAATACCACAGAAAAAAAACTGCGAATATTTCAATGAATGTAAAAACCCACTTTAATAACTTTGCAATAATCAAATAATTATTAAAAAGAAGATTGTTTTCTTGTTATTTTTTTTTTATTAATGACTCATCTCTTTTGTCTTTGAAGATGACTACTCATTTGTAGTTGAAAGTACTCAGAATTAATATATTGATAAAAATTGTAGATCTAACCTAAGTACCTAAGACCTCCACAATTTATTAGGTACATAATACTCGAAAACAATTTAAGGAGAACTCTGTTAAGGGTTAAATTGTTTTATTTATGGATGATTTTTATGTAAACCTTTCAAAGAACTAAACAGTATTTTTTTATGCAGACAGTATGTAAAGTAAATCTTTTAATACACTTTAATTAAGATTGCAGAAATTGTAATAATATTATACGTTATTAAATTTTAAATAAATTATTCACATTTATACGCTTTTTTTGTTCACCACGACAATAAACAAAAAAATAATATCGTTCTTTTTATTATTATATTTTACGAAAACCGTGCCAATAATAGATTAGCTGTAAAAATTATGAATAATTATTCGATGAATAGTTTTCTAAACATGACGATGCAACGGTTACTAATTATTTTTACGGATAATCGAATATTCAGTCACGTAAATGTTCATCTTAGTCCATCTGTCATCGTCAGTCACATTCATGCAAATGATTGTCTAAAAAAGCATACCTGTTGCGAATAGTGGAAAAGTCTTTGAAAGCTTTTATGTTGAAAAAATAAATAATAATAAAAAAATATACCCAAGACACTTCCGATGCAAATATTATAATATGTATTCACCGTTACTCAGACTCGCTCCATTCCAATCTGCATTTCTCTTTATAAATACTAAAACGTCTCTTCTCTTCAACAATTTTGACATCGTTCAAATATTTCAATGGAATGTGAACTTTTATTTTCGAAGTTTTATTTTGGATGGATTGAAACGATTCATCGTAAAAATGATGCCGATGATTATTAATTAATTAGTCTAAATCTTACCAGAGAATAATTTCTTTATTACTGTATAAAAGTTCAATGCAAATAAATAAAATATGATTTTATATTTAGAATCTTCAGCTCTGAAACCATAATTTATTCGATCTATTTAAGACAACTTTTAATTAAGTTTTATTAATTATCCTCGATTGATTTGATGTTTGAAAACGTACACAAGCATTAAGTTTTTAATTTATGGGTCTTCTAATTAATGAAAATCTTATGAGTTATAAAAATATGTGTGTGTACATCCATAACTAATTCTCAATAAATTACTTCCAGCGATAAGATTAAAATCACTTACTTACCGGATTCTTTCAACCTAAATCTGTAATTTTTACGACTTTCCCAACAAGAGTGTACACACAATTAAGAATTAATTGCAGCACCCCGGGTCGTGTTTAATTGATAAGAATTTGAATATCTCAAATGTCACTGCTCTTTTCATTTTGACATTAATATCCCTCCGGTTACAAATTAATGAAGAAGATATACTGTGTGAATTTATTGTATACCCACCTAATACTTTGTAAAATTGTATTGAGTCAATATAATATGAAATTGATATTATTTGCGTTATTAACTCCACTACTTTTATTATGTATTTGGAGTATATTCCATGATATCATCAATGGAAATATATTAAAATTGTTTTCTGCTCTGTATTTAAATCTATGCACACAACAAATTATAACAACCGAGACAATTAAAAGTAAATAATGATTTATATTTGATTATTGTATTTCTAAATTGATAGAACCAATTAGACAAAGGATTCAGAATCAAAAGCTCTCGAATAAGATTTGAATTAAATCGAGTAAAAGCAAAAAAAACGTACGTACACTTTCTCTAAAATCATTTATTTTATAATAATTTATTGATATTTTGGTAATTGCAGAAAATATTAACTGGATATGGGAGCTTTCTTTTTTTGGGTTCTATTATATAATAATATTTAATATATATATATATATATATATATATATATATATATATATATATATATATATATATATATATATATAATTATTAATATTAAAATAGTTTTATTAAAAAAAATACATTTTACCAACAATCTGGTGCGGGATTCGAACCTGCAGTTACGTATGTATAAATATACAGTATTTCCAGTAAATAATGCACAATTCTTGATTCTTATGTTCAGATAAAAAACATAAAAATTTATCTCGATTATTACATGATTAAAAAAATCACCTTCCATTTTCACATTCTTGATGACGAAGACCACAAAGAAGCATGGCACAAACGGTCACCCATCCGAGATGTAATCCAGTGTTTGTGTAGTTATATTTGTCGATGTCGCAATGGACGTATAATAATAATATGTAAATGGTAGTAGAACACCTGATGACACAGTGTTTGAGATTCCTCGCGTGTTTTTAATCACTTTCTATTGAATTCCCATACGAATAGAAGTGGCCCTGCATACCACTTCTACTACGAGATGCCCGCATAAATTAATATGCATATATGTGTCCATGCAATAAACTAAACACGTGCTCTTAACACCGAATTCCACAATCAGACGTCTACCTTTCCATCACTAAGTAGCGTCCGTCATACTAGTTAGTTCTTACATGGGTGACCTGGAAATAAATTTATAAGGGAGTCAAACAATACATCAGCATCTTCATGGAATCATATATTTTTTTCTCGGAGGAACACGCATGGCTAAAAATACTGTGATCATGGGTTCAAATCAAAAAAATAAAATATTTGGTCGGTTATTACAACTGGTAGATTTGGAATAATATAAATAAAATCGCATTCGATCGTCTTGATCCAGGTTTACTGTGATTTCCTATATTGTAATAAAAATACTTATTATTAAGTCGGTGACCTGTGTATTTAATAACAGTTAAAATCACCGACAGATATTGAATTAACACGATGTTGTGTCTAAAAAATCCTTAAAAAAACTCCTCGAGGCGTAAATAAATAAACAAAATTACAAGCAGTCTCAAATTCCTCAATCATACACATTAATTTTATATTATTCTGGGATTAAATATAAAGCACATAACCATTGGTAAAAATCATGTATTTCAATCCTCCTTTAATTAAAGATTAAAATTAGTTTCCTAGTCAATTGTGAATAGACTTAAGGCTTACTCTAATTTTCTGATTAAATTTTAATTTTGGGGTCCGTGGTTTTCTGAAATCTATCGATGGTTATTTGACATTTAAATGAAATATATTCTCATGGCTATACTTGCTAAAAAAAATCGATTCGTTTATCTCGATCCAGTTTCATTCTAATTTCCTGGATTGTAAAGTGAATACAGAAGTTATGCAGAGCCGATCTGTGTAACTACAACAGTTAAATAGATGACAGACTAGACTAAAAAATGTCATGTATAAAAATATTTGTCCCTCAGGTTTATAATAAAAAAAAAATACATAATATAAATCTATGTATGTTTTATTAAAAAAGCGTTCATGAAATTGTCTTTATTTTAAAATAACTAGCTGAAGCAATGAATTTATTTAAAGATAAGTCATTAAAACGCTTGTCATTCTCACTGATTTTTACATCACTTTGAAGGGACAAAACCGGTAACCGAAATAATGAAATTAGTAGAAATGTTTATTTTTGTTAATTATAAAAATTCAAAATGAAAATAGTAGAGGAGTTTATCACTGACATAAGCAATAAACACTATAACAAAATGGTTAACTTGTCCACTAACTCTTTAATACAAAATGTTAACAAAATCAAATATGTTTCAAATAAGCGAAACTTTAAATTACCACTGAAATGTTGAGAGACATTTCTTAAAAATTCTTTAACATATCTTTTTTCACAAACACATTTGATTTTGCCTGTCATTAATGATTTTACTATATTCGTGTTTCACAATATTTTTGTTTTATTCATAGTATTAAGTATATGTTTTTGTAATTCTATGTTTATTTATATATATTTTAGTAGTTCTACAAGTGGGTTTTTGTATTTTTTCCCATAAATTATGTTATGACTTATTAATTTTAAATATCAATTGATTATACTCCGTATTAAAATAAGTAAAAGTCTATAAACTTAATATTGGAACATCTAATCATAATGTATCAAAACATTGTACGCAAATTATATTTAATAAAGAAATTGTATAATAAATTTATAAAATTCTTCATTGTCTAAGGAATAACTAGACTTCACATACAATTAATATATTGTAATGCAAATCATTATTAAAAACGCTTACTCGATATAATATAGGTAATAAATGTACATTAAATTGATAATTTGATAGAGATACAGCAATTATTGAACGTTAGATGTGCATACAGTTAGTGAGACATTAAATACATGCATTCTTGACCACATTCCATCAATTAAAATAACTCATACTCAACTTGACTCAACTGGACGACATCACTCTGTTTCTCAGACCATTACAATAATCGATCACTGCTCTTAATTGAAATATATGCAATTTTGTGCCAATACCGTCTTGCATTCTTCAAATCAATATTATCAGACAACACTAATTAAATTGACCCATTCAAACGACCTGAAAAAATACATTTTAATTGGAATTATATTGTATCAATTATTAAATTTCCGTTTTCGTATTTAATTTTTGCTAATAAATGCTTAAATAATATTTAATAGCATAATATATTACAATTTTTTTATTATGCATAAGTTTTTACATAGATTGATAGAACAATACATCTTTGGAAATAGACTTAGGTGTACAGAGTGTTTACATCTTTTTACCTATAACTAACATGAGAATGTTTTATTTAAATTTGACATGAGTAGTAGTATTTAATTATAGAAAGAATAAAATAAAAACCCATTTACAAATTTGAAGATTAATAAATAATAACAACGATAAAAGCAATATTAACAAAACAGTTACTAAATATAATGCTTAAAAACTAAATAACTATTTACATAATTATTCTTAAAAATAATACAAGTCCATTGGTAAAATGAACTTAGGTTTCCTCGAGACATATTTGGTTTTTTTTACATGTCTTATGATTGGGTTAGTCGGGAAGTTAGTCATTTTAGTGTAATGTTTTTTACTCAAATCTGCGATATTTGCATTTATCATTTTTAACTTAATGTCCTCGTGGACTTTAAGAAATGTGCCAGGTTCAAGATCTAAGGCCATCTTAAGACACTTGTTTTAGACAATTTGAATTTTATTGATATGGATTTGTGATAATAGCATAAACCAAGCATCCTTACAATGTGAACATTATGGATTTCTTTGCAGACTGCGTCAATCCAAAACATTTCATTTTTAATGCCATCCAAAATATGTCATTTATCAAATATCATAATGTATCCATTTGAACGCAATAAATTAACTCCACTTTATATAAATTACATAAAATAAATGTTGAAAAATCTTATATAAACATATAGCTAAACAAAAATTATTTAGGCTTTTAAAACATGTATAGGTTTTTTAATGTGCGTCTTGCAGCTTGAATCAGTTTTTTTTGTTTCCCGTAAAATTTGTCAAAATGGACTTATGCAATTTGCAAAGTAAGCCGACAATATAATAAATATTTATGGATTTTTCTAATTTAGTTTTTTTTATTAACACATGAACATTTTTGAAGATATCGATTTCTAGCACTTATAGAAAATTATCATTTTTTATAGAATTTTTATTCCTTCTTCCTATACATAAAATTAAATCACAAACCTCCTAATAAAATATATTTATAATTTTAATCTATTATTAAAAAAATTAATGATCCCAAAGTAAGGCTCAGGTATAAACTAGAAAAAAACGTTACTAATATAATCTGTCGAATGTCCAATGATCATTTTGTAAGATGAGGTTAAAAATGTATTTATATATCAGCAGCCTTTTAATTATTTTTTCACACTTGTCTAAGATAGACCTTTTCTCAAAGCCAATATAAATATTTTGATATTTAGTATAGATGTGTTTATAGTTTAGAGATAGTTAGTGAGTTAGTAATTTAGTATCCTCGTTGTAATGATGAGTACGGAACTGAGGCAGCTATAAAAATTAATAACTAAGCCGACGTAATAAAAAAATAACTACGTCGGCTTCCGTATAATTGATATGGCCTTTTACGACATTTTTCTCAAATACATTATATTATACGAGATCCACTATCTTTCGACTATAAGTGCATCTACATCACTTAAGTATTTCTTTGAATCACTTTATAGCCGTTAATTCATACAGGTATTAATTGCCGTACATTATGTGAACTCATCATATCCAATTTTGAGATAATTAATTATTTAAAAAAAAATTGAAAGGATTTTACCTACAGTTTGTGACTACATTGTTGTATATTTCAATATTTTATTTATATATAAATAACTAATCAAATTACAAAAGATATATACACCTTTAATACATAATTGAAAAATTTACCTAATCTCATTTACTAAAAACTCAATCTAACAATTTAGACTTAAATGTAAATATTAGATAGAATTAAAAGTAATGAAATAACATGAGAATTTTAAAAACATTTTTATTTGATATGCGAGGTAAATGATAAAAATTATGGAAAAAAATAAAAAAAAACATTTACAGATATGAGGATTAATAAATAATTACAAGAACAATTAACTCTATATTAACAAAAATATTAAATTATTATATTTAAAATATCTATTGGAATTATATTTGCTCTAGAAATTTATTAATTTTATCCGTTTTTGTGTTAGTTTTATGATAATTATCAATAATTTGTTAAAAATAAAATATAACGTGTGTTATTTTTTTTATTTCATTTCATATTTTTAAAAAAAATTAAATATATTTAAATTTATATTTATTTTTTTTTAAAATATGAAATTCGTGTTAATCAATCAATTGTTGCACCACATAATTTAATATTTGAAATTTTACCAAAAATATTTTATTACACTCACCAGTAATGTAATTCTTATAATACATACATATTTTACTAGTATGTTGTGGGATAAGTAATTTCGATAATCATACGATAAACCGGATATCGAACGTGTTAAATACAATAATTTCACATATTTAAATTGATAGTTATAAATTGAAAGCAGTCAGTGAACGAAGGAAGTCTTCGGAATATTACTTCAGCCATTACAACACACATTACTGTGAATTTTTTATTCCATATTAAGATTAAAAAATAATACTGATTATGTTATTTGATGTATTGCTTTTCGTTCGTTTCTTTGAACCAGATCTGATATTTTTATAGGGCCAGAATAATCGATTTTGTATTAAAAGCTCTTCTAATTAATATTCGTAGAAGACAAGAGATTACTCTATTGTATATATTTTATGTGAGAGTCAAACAGCTTTCTCCGTGACGCGCATAACTCTGACTATTGCTACTAATCCGATACTAACTTACCTGTTATAAATTACTATCGAATTCCTATTTAATCATATTGAAAAATAACATAAATATCGTTCACTCTTGTATCGGAGAGCATTCACTTAAATTAAATGTATTATATATACATTTACATATCTAAAAAAAATATTAAACTGCAGCAATAACTACCACAAATAGTTACAGATAACTTGTTAAAACTTTAATTGCGGTAAAAAAAATTCAAATTCAACGGAAACGAACTGGTCATAAAATGCATATAAAAGCGCATTTGTATATTTTATATTATTTATTTTATTGGCGTGGCGTTTCCTCCATTAAGCGGTTTAATTGGGAAATTCTAAATAAATAAAATTTGTTAGATATAATATAGATTAAATTCTTGTATATAAAATCTTCGTTTCTCATACTATAAAAATATAGATGGTAAATAATGTTAAATTAATGAATGCAATATTAGTTATTCCTACATATTACTGTTACAAAACAGCTGAATAATTTTTTTATATATCATATAAAAAAAAGGTTATCGAGTCCCCAATCTTGCATAATGAAACCCAAATTTATATAATAATACCTTTAAATATCTAAATAAATTGTGAAAATATGAAATGTGTAATTAATTTATTAATAAAAATTAAGGTATTACAAACATAAAAAATATAATGAATACTTAACATTTTCCGATAATGAATCATCAACGTTATTAGAATTAAAGAAGCGATTTGAATGTTCAGAAAGAACGACGAAATTCGTAATTATAAGAGAAAAAGGAGGATAAAAAGTAGTAAGTGTAGAAAAATCAATGAGTCTCAAAGTAAATACGGTTATAAAAACAATAATACTAATGGTCAAGGGCAGGAATAAATTATAAATTTTAGTATCGCATCAGACTAGATCAAACCTAAGGTTATTTGATAGTTAGTTAACTATTACTGTTACACGCGTCATTGACATGGTTCGATTTAATCGCCTCAGTAACAATTAAAAAAATCATAATCCTGGATCGGAGTTTTATTATTATTATTCCTGATCTCCCAGTTGCAATGTGTTAATTTACAATATTTTTGCGATATATTTCATCCCTCACAAAAATGCAGATCCATCTGTACAGGGGTTATTTTAAATTTTCAGTATAATTAAATGTAATAGAATAAAATATTGTTTGAATAATATACGGTATGTCGTCCCTTTTTCGTGTGTTATGTGAATGGTAAACAAGGGTCCGATGCACTGCATACCGGTTCAAAGTGCCGCTAGATCCACTCAAACACGTGTACACATACACACGTGGATCGTGCTCCTCCTATTATCGAGGGGCTCTTCCTGTTATTTTTTGTGGCCTCTTCTTGCGCGGGTCATCGTCCACCCTCAGCTGATCGCATCCCTTACGGTCAATGAACCCATTAAACACCACCGATATTAGCAGGCCATACTAAATATTAGAGCCGCCTTGTGGCCCAGTGGTTTGTGTAACGGATTCATGAGTGAAGTCTCCCGGGTTCGATTCACGGTACCGGAGTCACTTGGTAGATCTAGCTTAGCAAACTAGATCTTAAGTACTCATTGCTGTGTGGTGGCCTGGGAAACCATCTCTACTATATTCTCCCGTAAAGGCCAAGGTGGCCTGGCCAACCGCTTATAAAGGGACTCCCGTCAATAGCGAAGGCGTCACGGTATTTATTTATTTATACTAAATATCAAGATTATGGATCAAGCAGATGAGTTTGACAGAAGCAAGTTCTTCTTCATATAGCTCTAAACTCGTGAGCTATGTCATTACGATTTATATGAATGTCGAATCATTCTTTTTTTACAAGCTGTATCAACGTTAAAGTCGCACCCAATATTTTTTTTTATTATGAAAAAAAGTCGCCTGGAGTACCAGAGAACCTACATCTCTGATGGAGCTTTTTGAGGGGTTTTTTAGACACAACAACGTGTTAATTGTCTGTCGGTGATCTTAACTATTACTAGTTACACAGGTCACCAACAGAGCGGCTCTGCCTGACTTAATAATCGCCTCAGTATATACCTTACAATCCAGTAAATCAGAGTATACCTTGATCGAGACGATCGATCAGGATTTTATTAATATTATTCCCGATCTCTCAGTCGTAATAACTGATCAAATCAATTTGGGTTCTTTACTTGAGTGGGATTTGAACCCACTCAAGTAAAGTTATTCTAATGCAAAAATTTAACAACAACAAAAAATACAGTAAAATCTTGAAGAAACGCATTTTGCTCGTTGATCGCCGAGTGATTCTCGCTCAAGATTTAAGTGACGTTGAAGAAACGGGCCCTAATCGTTTCACTCAGACTCATCTACTTGGTCCGTCACCTTGATATTTATACATCCAGATGTATGGCCTGTTAATATATCGGTGGTATCTGTCCTATACAAATTAATTGGTATATTAAGGTAATTAAATTTACACTTAAATGATGTGATATTTATACGCCTATTAAGTTTTTACCATATTTTTTTTAATTCTCTTCATTCAAGTATTTTTTATTATTCGAGTGGAATTTGAACCCACGTGTATAGAATTTGTAGCCATTTGTTTTATCCCCTTATTTCGATATCCTCCAGACACTTAATAATAATCAGTTCATTTATTATTGTTTCAGGAACCTCGCCATCGGGATTGGTATTCAGAATTTCCCAGAAGGCCTCGCAGTAAGTTTGCCGCTTCAGGCTGCAGGCTTTTCAGTATGGAGAAGTTTCTGGTGAGTATCATT
>JAGTTH010003236.1:0-24905 GCA_022606485.1 Agraylea sexmaculata
ATTAAAATAATATCGGCAAAAATTAAAATTCAGAGTATCGCTTGCAGCAATTTTAAAATGTTTAATATATTTATTGTTATATTAATGTAAATATGTATCATTTATTATATTGTTATGAGCAAAGATCGTCAATAAAACAACTGTCCTGAAATCAATCCTTCCTTACTTATTAATTTATTTTAATAATATCATTTATAATCAGTAGGTACATATTTGAATTTCAATGTTATAAAGCAGCAGAATTTAAATATTTACATTACACAAAAAAGTATGATATCAAATTGCACAAAGCACTTTGAAGATTTGTTTCAAAAGGACAGTGGACGTCAAAAGGTGAAATATAAAATTCGCGTCATTATTAATTCACAAAAACCTTAAATATTCAGTACGACCATAATGAATTCCGTTTCATTGAATAAATATTATTTTTTCATGATGAAGCCTGTGCCATACTATTATCATGGAAATTTTTTTTTTGAGGTTTTCTAAGGTATGAAAGATAAATAAATATACCTACATATACAAATGAATAAAATAAACAAATATATTATTTGGGGAAAAGGGGTTGGAGCCTAACGGGAGTTTTCTACCCTTGCGATATTACGGCCCGTTACCTTCGGATTGATGACTGATATTTGCCTTTGTCTGTCAGAAAATAAAATGAACCTCAGTACAGAAGCAAAAATGGACTAAGGGTCTGTGTGAGAATCTTCGTTCCGATTATTTGTATATATGCCCAACGTAAATTGTCAATTTAAATTAAAAACATGTTTAAATCAGCAATTTCAATCATAGAAAATAGAGTTGAAATAAACATTATGGGTGAAATAGAATCGTCAAAGGCCATTTTAATCACTCGTTTATTTGTGAAACAGTATTTGATTAATTGGGGTTGACTGAAAGTTTACACGTATTCAAGTTTGGGCAAATAACCGATCACATTTACATCGGTTATTTTCGTAATAAACAAAGTATTGTGAAACTAATTATCTGATTCGGATTCTAAAATTAAATGTTGAATTATAGATCAACACGTCACTGACAACCTTCGATACGATGTTAATTGTTTCAATAGAGTTAAATATTAGCAATCCAAAATTGATCACTACTTTGTACACATCGAAATACTATTTCACTATTTCAGCCATAGTTAATACAATTATCAAAATTACAGATACCTATAGAATAGCGCCCACTATTTCTGAATAAATTTGTTCTCGACTTGAATTCGAAATCGGGCGCTTTCTATATTTAGTCTGAAAGTTTATTGAAATTTGTTGGCAGATTTTTTTTATATTTCAGACAGGTGCTTGAAATCTCCAAATGAAGTATTGATTTATTCAGTTGAGAGTAAATTAATTCTTATATTTTTATAATATTAAACCATGTAATTATTAGGAGTTCTGTTAAAATATGAACAGGGAAATCATCGAAAAGTATAGTTTAGCAATTATCCTAACTCGTAATTTAAATCGTAAAATATTTTTATAATCATGATGATTAAACTTAATCTTAAAAACCTTATTTTAATATGATAAATATTGTGTTTAAAATTAAACCATTTTATGAAAAATAATCATTCGTCTTGTCATAAAAAAACCGACAATAAACTCAACCCAAACTGTAGTTATGAGAACATAAATCAGTTTTTTTTATTGAGTTATGATTATTGAACTTATTGGCTGGATGTAATATTTTTCGTATGATATATACAGGGTGGACTTGAAATAACTGAGAATATTTTAGGGGGTGGTAGGGTATCGTTAGAACAATTGAAAAAAAAATTATATATTTTTTTAAAAACAAATTTTTATTAATTAAAAACAAATTTTTATTAATATATTAAAAAATAATTCATAATATTAATATTTCTTATGGAATCGAGTTTGGGCCACAATTTTGGAATGAGCTGTTTCTCTGAATTATTCAGTAGTGACTGTTACTTGTATATTGTGTCTGTTATACGTAATTAATAATTAAAAAAATGAAAAAAAATATATTTAATATTTTTTTTAATTATTCCTACATTACCCTACCACCCCCTAAAATATTTTCAGTGATTTCAAGTCCACCCTGTATAATATTTTTTATCAGGATTTGGACATTTCATGAATAAGGAATTTCACTCATCCGACGTCTCATAAACGCTTCACTAAATCGGAGGCAGCATAAAATATTTAGCACCCGATAGGCTCGAAGGCTTTTTCCGAATTGTTCCCGGATGATAAAAGTGTAAGGTCTGAAAGAAGTAAGTGAGTGAGTCATATGAGTAGTGGTTTATGCTCAGTAAAAGTGCCTCGTCAGATGAACAGTAAAAGGGGTTTTACAACTCGTCTATCGAGGTCCTGCACTCCAATAACATCCCCTATCCAATAGATCTTCCCTTCCTTGTTAAGGGATGATCATGTCTCTATTCCGAAACATTTACACCGAGCGAAAACTTTTCCGGATATTAAACAGTGATTAAAAAATATATATATTTTTTCGAACTGATCATAATTTCCTGGTGACATTACGGTATTAATTACTTTTTTTTTTTGAATCCATGACGGATGAGAAAAAAGTCCCGCTTCCACTTTAATTAAGCGCTATCTTGGTTATGTAACTTTTAGATCAGTTTCGCTTTAAGCATTGTATTGTCTAGATGTCCCAATTTTATAATACAAGGACGAGCACAAAATAGTAACAATATTATGTTATAGTCAATTCAAAATAATAGCAGGACTTTGACCTAAACTTTCCATAAAATACCTACATAATAATAAATTATAAATAAATCCTGGCTAATAAGGCCAGTTTTTTCAATTGCTTAAGGTTCTATCTTAATTAGGCAAAAATATGATTTGTATATTTTTAACATTGAGGTATGTGAAAGAAAATCCTCATAATCAATTTAATGAGTAGCTTCAATTAATAAACTAATATAATTTTCAAGCATTAATTTATCCAAAGAATTGTAATACTGTGTTTAAAATCGAGACTTTAATATTTATTAAAAATAATTCATCGCATATTTTAAAAATACCCACTTGCTCAAGTGAAAATTTATATGGAAAGATATAAAAGGGTGATGTTATAATAATATATTTGAGTTTACGAGTTGATCTTTGGTCCATCGTTACTGGCAATGTACAAGTTCTAATATACAGGAAAAGTCTATCAATCTTTCATATCTGATTCGATAAAAATGTTCATTAAGCCTCTTTTATGTCAATGATCGAGCTGATCAACAATATAAAGCCATATATCACGACAGTCCACAGATTGAGCTCTAAAAATTATCATTCAATCTATAAAAAGTAATAATTAAAATGTAAAATACATTACCTCGAATTGTACAACTTTTTAAATATATTTTTATCAAAATGCTTTATTAAAAGATACGAGGGTTTGTACAGCCACATTTTGTTCAGCGACTAATTACATCCCGAGAATTAATTAATTTCGCTTTCTTTGAAAAGTGCCCTTTAAGATTTTTTATCCCAATTATACCTTCATAAAATTTATATTTATTTATCAGATAATAGGCACATGAATTATTACGATGTCATTATTTAAAATGATTATTTTTATTTATGTTTATTTAAAATGATTATTTTTATTTATCTTTATTTTAAAAGTTCATATAATATTTATTTAATTGCGTACATTTTTCTTATAACCTTTATTTTATGCATTTAAAGGTTTAGTCAGGATTTGTATAGAACAGCGACAATTTCTAGCTAACGCAAACTACATATTTACACCTGTTGTCTTTTTTCTAATTTAAGATAGATAATATCATAACAAATAAGATTGTAAATCAAAATATTCATAATGTTTGTTATTTTTATGAAAAATATCGTCATATATGTATTCTACAATTTTTACCTCGATTTTTTTTTCTTTTTGTAAAACCTTATATATTTCCTCAAAATAACAACAAATATATGTAAATTTATGATTTATGTATTAATTAAACATGTACAAATTGAATGTAGTTAAAAAATTAAGTAAAAATGTTTATTTTTTATAAAATAAAGGTTTTTAAAAGCTGGCGACTCCGAGGTATAATAAGTTTATCTTTCTAGGAATAAATTGTATTTTTTTCTGAATGATCAACTTTCTAATAAGCTTAATGATCGCATCGTTATGTGCATGTCTATTTAATTTTATTCTGAAACTACCCTCACTCCAGCTATAAAGGGGTTGGTTTTTAAAGCAGTCGCCTCGTATATAATCCTTAATAGATTACAAACATGAATATCTTTATGATGAGGTGAGCATGATGAAAATGTATGATTAAAAGACTGAAAAACAGCGACATTAGCGACACCCGGTTCCCTCATATGTATGCATGTACATAGTTGTGTAGGCTGTATTTTAAGCAGAGTTTAGGTGGACTAATGAAAAGGTGGGTGGAAAGTGTGGTTTGTGTGACAATGGACAGTGAAAAGTGCTGAGGTTATTTGTCAGTGGTTGCTTGTTATTTATCACCACTACCAGCATCCTAACGTGACTCCAATACTAAACAACAAAACAACAATGACATTTTTACATCCAACTCATTCCCTCAACACCACTATACAAATCTCTGCAACGGCTTCTACTACACGCTAATAATTCTACACCTTACAAAAGAATAGCTTCCATCATTTATTTTTACTACCTACAGTCGAACCCCGACATACGAGCTTTATTCGTTCCGCAAGCTTTCTCGTATATGAAGATACTCGAATATCTCAAATTTCCCCATACAATCTGCCATTAATCCGTTACAGCCCCCAAAATATCCTAGCAAAAAAACAGTTTTCATAGTTACGTTTTTTTAATAATAAAACTGTATTCATATATTTATAAATGAAAAAAATATGTATACAAACAAAAAGAAAATGAACAGTAATAAACTAAATCATACGTATAAAGTATCATTTTCGCTTAATATTCATCAGTGATAGTATATATATATATATATATATATATATATATATATATATATATATATATATATATATATATATATATATATATATATATATATATATATATATATATAAATTTGTGTACTTTACATGTAAAAAGTCAAAGTACGACATTCTAAATGAGACCAATAATAAAACAACAAGAAAAATATATTATTGGCAGTTTAAAGGAGAAGAAAAAAATATTTGTCTATCTGTACCTATATTAATTTGAAATATACAGGGTTGACTTGAAGTGAACTGAGAATAATGTAGGTAGTGTTAGGGTATCGCAGAAATATATTAACTATTTTTTAGAAGAAAAAAACACCACTTGAAACGAGCTGTTTCTGTGAAGTACTCAGTAGTGACTGTTGTATGTGTATTGTGTCTGTTAAATACGTCATTAAAAAATATTTAACATTTTTTATACACATATACCTATTTGCAATACTATACCACCTCTTAAAATATTCTCAATTGATTCAAGTCCATCCTGTATAATAATTATATTATAATAAATATTCATTATTTATATGCCATATTGGTTTATATTATTGATGAGGCTTCTGGTTTTAAGCACATATTTTGTGTTAATTACTTAAAAATCATTCATGTGGTCAGGATTTGAACCATATACCTGAAAGTAATGCGGTGTTTCATCCATTAATCCCATGTGTAATTGCACATTTCTTGATACTTATTAGAAAAACACTTTTTATTTTACATTGCGAAACCTTAATGAGCTTTTAATTGAAGTTTCTAGATATTTTTTATAAAAGGATCAAAAATTGCATATTATTTTGTAATAATGTAGGCTATGAAAATAAGGGATTTCATGAAGTGAGTGCCGCAGCAAACCGGGCTAACCCAAAAGCGGATAATCACATTAACAATATTTATTATTTTATTTATATGTTACTTATAATAATTTTCAGAAAATAAATAATAATAATCCTTGTCTTGTATTTGAATCCTGGATCAGTCAAATTTTACAATAATTATATCTTAAATCAAAAACTAATAAAATAAAATTGCAAAATTCATAATTTCCTAAAAAAAACTGCAATATTCTCTTTAATTTTATTGAAAGAAATAGTAGCATTTTGTATTTCTAGTTCGGGGTAGGATGGTTGACCTTTAAATTAAGGGTTATTTTGTATTCTATAAATATTATTCGTAGTGTATCACGTTTAGTATTATATTATATTTCAATAATTTATCCCACAATGTAAAAAAAAATCATATGTATATATTTCGGGTATGAATTTTCACATCGTAATATTTAGGTACGTTTTACTAATTACAGGTGGACGCTAACAAGGAATTATTTCAAAGTAAAGTTTCCGTTCACTTAGTATAATTACCATAAAATTTTCACGCTTTAATGATAAAAATAATTATTGTATTGAATAAAAAATAGCACACAATTTTCACAGGCATTGGGCCGAACATTTCATGCGTGAGTTTGCAACGTTGAAAGTTCATTAATTTTGCATGTATTAATAACAATTGAAATTTATGATAAGATGTGTACATTTTTATGAATAAAATTGGAAGTAATGGGGTCAAGTAGAGGCGGAAAGTGAATTACGTATTTAAGAACCTCCTGAGTATTCCACGTGTGCACGTGCATGCGATCGTGCAAAAGAATATGTATATAAAAAAACGCCAACGGCACGATTCATTTACATTTTTACAGCTTAATAATACGACAAAACTCAATTAATGAGATAAGGTTCCTTATCCGCAGGCTCCTGAGGCCTCTGAGTATTTACTCTGTACCCACTACAGTATTATGTACTCGTATTGAGTCAGGTCATTTCAACATTTAAATAACAATTTAAATAGAATAAATATTTTTATCCCCTAGTGGATTTATGTGAATCCCAGGAATTACTTATTATAAAAAAAACCTTTGAATCATCTGAAATATATAATATTTTAACTGCCTTTTATTTATTTAATAGATATATATAATACTATCTAAAATTAAAGGTATATTTATGAAAATAATCAACAACAAAAATATTTTCAAATACCCTAGTTTCAGTACACTATACACAAAAATTTTCACACAATATAAAAATTTATAAAAAAAATAATGAAAATTTGGCATTCTACCATAGTATATGGATGTACCTAGATGTTTTAATAAGTTATTAAGGTATTCATTTTAAAAATATATTCGGAAAAATTGTAAATGCTCATATTTTTCAATGTAATGTTATCAGTTAAATTTAAATAAATATTTAAAAAATTCTTATATAAGTCTTATAAAACAGCTAATGAAAATACCTATTTTCTCTGGAAAAAAATAGATTCTTGTGATATCTGCTGTTTTTAAACGAAAATCTTTAATTTATAACAATTCAAAACATTTTGAGGTTTGTGTAAATACTAATTTTATTTTGGTTTCAATCCTCAAGAAGTTTTTAATTGTTATAAATTGAAGATTTTGGTGGGAAAACAGCAGATATCACAAGATTCTATTATGTATTAATGTATGTATGTACCATTTTCCTTGTTTTTTATTTTCTCTTCTTTCTTTTATTACAAATAAATTTATTTGTTTTTTTATGATCCAACTGATGAGTGCTGAATTATCATTGCTGTGACTTGGGATTTCCTGTAATGCTCTAGTGGTACTGAAGCATGATAAAAATATGTCCAGAATTTTGGCTTCTGACCATAGTAAGTTTAATCATTTAATCATGTTAAATTTTTTCTACAATTTGGGTTTCAAATATCTCAATTACAGTGTTTTATAATTTAAAATTAAAAAATGGATTGGAAACTACTGGAGGGTTGTTCTCGCTTTTGCATGCAATGCTTTTGGTCGAGGTGCACTTTGTACGAGCTGTCTCTAACATACAAACAACTACTGGAATTGGATAGATATATCTATAGCAGCAAATCATTTGACATTCTTACTTTGCCATGAATAAATTAGCATTTTGTTCAGCCTTCAACACTTCCAAAGAGACTTCATAACGACACAGTCTGAAAATATGCAATACAACATGCGTACTAATACATCCCGACGTGAAATTACCACAATTATTATAAAAATAACGAACTGGAGTCCAACTTTGCACTTTTCAGAATTAAGTGACGTGGGCTTGCTGTTTAAAAATACAGTAATTTAAAGTTGTGGCACGGTGGCTTAATGATTCCACGTTTCTTTTAAGTGTTAGTCTCACACGCGTTACTCTCTTAATGCCTGTTTGCTGATAAACGCTTTGCCTAAATAAAAATACACGAAATGAAAAATATCAAAGAAAACGATGTCAATTTATGTATTTCAATACAAATATAATATAGGTATTACACACATAATAACTTAAATACCTAAACAGTGGCATAATAAATTGCAACGTATAATTCTGTCTGCTAACAAATGTCATGAATAAAAAACGGACAAAGAAAGAGCGAAGTATTATCATTTGAGAGACATTTCTCATTCTTCGCCTGGAATAATATATTACTTTTATGTATATCGTCTGTTAAGGACGAAAAGGTCGCATAATTAAAGGTGAATAGAAGTGGGTACGATTGCCTTAGAATTGTTAAAAATTCACTCGAGACTTTGCTATCTTGACTACGTGATTCCACGACATCGAATTAATCTTGTCGTTAATTGGTATGGAGGTGATTTTCATCTTACCACTATTATATAAAACCGATTCTCATTTTAATTACTTCTTAATGGATGAGGCATTTAGAATCCAAGAAATCTTAAAAATGATTTTTAAAAAATACACCTGTCGATACTGATTTTATATTGAAGGTACTCAGAACCCTTGGTTTCTATAAATGAAATAAAAATTATCACCCTAAATATTCCATCATTTTAAATCTGTCTCCAATCATGTATTTTTTAATTAAGTTAATGTGTGTATAGTTGTGAAAATATATTTTTTTTTTGAGACTTTACGTAATTTATTAATCCCTTTTATTTCAAAAGATAATTTCATTTATAATGACGAGGGAGTGGAAAACAATCATCAGTTCTTAGATGATTTTAAATTTAACTTTTTTTTATAAAACTTGTGTCATGAGGATAAAAATTTACTGTGAATTAACCCAACACTGGGACTTAATTTTTGACAAGGCTTGTTGTTAATTTAGGTTGTGAAAATTAAATTGCCTCGTAAAAAATCGTAGCTCGTCGCCGGTCTTGGCTCATCACAGTGAGCTTTATTAAATTATATACGCTTTCGTTTTTGTGTAGCGTTTCGTATGTAACCTCAAAATAATGAATATAGTTTTGGCGACAAAAAATAAACATGATACGAATCAACTTGTCATTGTTGGCGAGGAAAAAAAGGGAGTATTTGTCGGCACATTTACGAGTGGCAATCGTCAAATGATTCCGTCTCGACTCTCAATTACATTTATTCTTTGAAGCAAAGGAAGATCTTTTAGGCTACGGGATATAAAACTCAATGTCCAAGAGAGGGTGTCTGTAGACACGCCCTTCCCATCCAGGGACACCTACGTGCTTGGACACCCAATTTGTATCTCTCCTCTCTCTAAGATACTCCACGACTACGCGAATTACACTAACTTCATTGATCAGACACGTTTATGGACTACTACCACTACTACCATTATGTATACAAACTACTATTTAAATACTCACAGTACTAAATTACCTAACTTTGCCTCTTGGAAACGGATTTGAATTTAATCACAAACTTAAATTGTATGCATAATAAGATTTTAACCCCTTACCGCATGATATCTCCGATTTTTTTGAAATTGATATACATATGTTATGAATAATGAAAGGCCCGGTAAAAATAATTTAAAAAAATATTTAAGAATTATTTTTGATTTTATTGAAAACGAAAGTTTTTGGCCTAATTTGACCCTCCATGCAGTAACGGCAACAAAATAATTTTCAATCAATTTTTTCTATTTAAATTTTTAATCTGTTTGAAACAGCGCATTTTGACGTGTTTTTAACCTCAAATATGACTACGATGTATAGCTCAAAACCAATCAAATAACTACAAATAATGTTCTAATTATATTACATGTTAATTTTCTATTTAAATTTTTGATGTCAATCTAAAGATTTTAGAGAAAAGTGATTTGGAAGTACTCTCTCTCTCGATACTCTCGCCCGTTATACTTTGACCGGCTCTGATTAAGTATATATGTATTTTTGAATTTTTATAATTACATCATAAGAAAGCCACTTAAATTTACAATATGATACAATATTCAGTTTATAAAAAATATACTTAAAATGTATCATAAATTAATGCGTTAAAGTTTTTGGCCAAATTTGACCCTCCATGCCATATGAAATAAAAATTCACTTTTAACGTGTTGCGCTTGGGTTTCCTAGATGTAAACGTAAACTGTTAATGCTATAGTACAGTTTTTTACCTAATGTTGTTTTTTTGTCGGTAAGTGCCTCATATAACGTAACACACGCCTAAGACACTGTTAAGCTGAAAGGTCGAGAGTTGGGCGACAGTCGCTTGTAAATGGTACAAAATACAATATTTTCATCAAAATTTATGCATTTCTTAATTTTTCATAAACTTTATTACTATAAACTTTACTTTATTTATACTGAAAGGCATCGGAAGAGGCATTCATTAAAAAAGGTGCGTTTACGGTGACATATACCTGGCAAATCATTACCTTAATGCCGCTCATGTTTAATTTTATTTAAAAAAAAAATGCTCTCATACTCCTGTAGAAAATGCCTCTGTTTCTATGTCTGTCTCTTTCAAACTATTGTATGTCACTCTCCTGTCATCTTTCCATTTGATCTAGTTACAATTCTATATCGAATCTTCTCTGATTGGTGAAAAATAGTGGAAGAGTCTTGTTATGAGTTCATCACTAAGTTGTAATTTAAGCCGGTGATTATGAAAAACACACTTTTAATTGAGATAATACCCAAACTTTAATCTCATCACAAAGAACCGAATTTATTAATTTACGTTTATTTAAGCCATTATAGGAAATACACATATAAATTACTTGGGTGAACTCTTTTCTAACAATTCTGCCAAGTACTGGACTCGTTTGGACCTTATATGGTACAATATAAATTATTGCTTCCTACACCTTACTATATTTTAACTTAATATTATTTTATATACATTCTATTTGTACATTTTATAAATGTAATACTAAACATAATTTATTTTTATATATACTTTTCATTTTTGTATAACCTTTCTTATTATTATTATGTCTTCTCTGTAAAAAAGCTCTTATGAGCGTTTATATGCAAATAAATAAATAAATAGGGGGGTGTGAGTTTGATCTATAGAAGAACTGCAATTTCCCATTGAATAAATTTTTCCGGATGATTTACAGTTGAAATATTAATATTGAAAATCTAGTAAAAGAACTCAAAAGCCTCAAAAACAAGATATTACACGACCAGGGAATATCTGATGCAATAATGCCATTGTTCCACGTGATGTACTAGCAAAGCCGAAGAGGATATTTATGAGATTGTTGTTCCGCATAATCTCTACTTTATAATTAATTTTGTATTGGCCACCATGTAAAATATTATAATGGGCTAGTTTAATCACCCTTAACTTTAATTTAATTTTTGAAATAATTTATAAAGGCGTTATTTAATCAAGTCTAGCTTGTTTTTTATTTTCGCCTTGATAACTTATATCTTTGAACGACGGGATCGTAGTTTTTCCCCGAAATTTAATAAAGCTTAACGAAACCGTTCGAATGTGAAAAATGAGAGTGCTGAAACCGTATAAAATTTTCAAGCTAAAAGTTTTCAGCATAGCTGTTGTCGCTCCTAATACAAAGCCGTGTTGATTTTTTACTCTTGCTTTTATTGGCCTTCACTGGTTTAGTATTAAATAAATATCTAGTTTCAGTGGCGTCAAATTTGACTATTTTAATATATATTTTATCATTTAAAAATTTCTATTATACCTACACCATATCGTTTAGAGAAAGCTCGAAAATAGAAAAATTAAGTTTTTATAATAGCTTTATACATCTTTATATTAATACCCTTATAATTTCCTTTTTAGGAATCTTGAGATTATTTCAAAGACTTAAATCTGATCATTCTTAATACAGATGTCGATGTTTTTTTACATTTATATCCAATATCTCCATTTGATATAATTCGGATTTTCATATGGGTTGTCTTTACATAAAAAACGATTACTGCAAAATTATACTATTTAATGAAATTTAATTTTAACCAATTTAAAATATACTAAGCAAACGCTTTTTATTGAAATAATTTGACAATTAGAATTATTTAACTGGTTTTTATATATATTTTGAGTATACAAACCTGATGATTATAATCCATTGAGTTATATATAAGCCTACGAGAGTATGTCGAGAAAAATAACAAAAAAAACATAAAAATAGTGGTATTTTTTTAATTGCTGTCATTGTTGTTAGTTATGTTTAATAAAAATATGTATATAGGTATCTATGAATATTTTTTGGGTAATGGCCAAATTCTATCATTTTTCACGCAAATAAAAATGATATATTTTATATTTAAAATTATACATAATAGAAAAATAAGCATTATAAAAAATCCAATCCTAAGAACCATACCAATTAGTCAATACATAATAAAAAAAAATCTTTACAAATTTGAAAAAATCTCCCAAAATCACACTAACAAGTGAATTTACTATGAATATACAAAAATATATGAAATATTGAACATCTTATAACAAAACACTTGGCAATTTTCACAACTGAAATGATAGGTACTTTATTACCAATAATAAATTATCCTTCTTATTTATCTGGATATTGTGGGTGTGATATTAGGAAATGTAGTAGGATGACGAAGCAGGCTTTTCAGAAGACGACATTATCAATTGGACGTCTGCATTTCCCTTCGATTTCCCGCTCCCGTCCAAAACTCAATCTTCGTCTATCGCTTTTATCAAAAACGCCATATGCAAATAAGCGTCTTCTCACTCTTTTCACCAGACGAACAAATTTATTTTTCAGACGATGTCATTGTCACGCTCGGCATTATCGAATCTGGCGTTTGTGTCGTGAAAAAAAGATAAAGCCTTATTGGCACACCTGTAATGATCACAAAGATTTATCGCGAAGGGGGAATTTTTACGCGTTTGGATTGTATTAAAAAATAATAATAAAACAATGTGTACGTATGAAAAAATTAAATCAAATAAAATGACAGTTTTGTCTGAATATCGGGTAACGAAATATATCTGAAAGAAAGGTTGTACACTTGAATCCTTTTAAGATGTTATAGGACACACGTCCAGGTTCACTACCGCATAAAAAAGAGGGACCCAAAGATCACTGGAGCTTGTTTTGACCCTCCACGTGTTCGTATACTTACTTCTTTATAAAATAAAATGAAGAGAATTTATATTGTCAAAAATAAATAATTTTGATAGTTTATAAAAAATCGTTGAATATACAAGGTAGACTTGAACTATTTGGGAATATTTTAGAGGTGGTAGTATAATGCAAACATAAATTAAAATGATTGTCTAATTCATAAGTATTTAACAGAAACAATTGATTCCAAAATAGCAGCACAAACTGGATTCCAAATGGACGAAATATTTTTTATCATTTATGTTGGCGAATTGCTACCGCCACTTTAAATATTCGCAGCTAGTTAAGTCCACCCTGTATTTTGTCATTCTGGGGACAAAATATTTTTCAGTCTAAAATGTTAACTTTTAATATACATAGATAATCTATTTACTAACAATCGTTGTTTAAATAGCATGTTTAGTGTACGTGGATCCTTTATCAAAGGTCCGCGGCTGGTTTTTTCATGCGGAAAGGATGCAAAAAAGAAAGATGGGAAAATATAGAGCAAGAAAAGGAGATTTAAGGAGTGGGTTTTGGCCATTCCCTAAGGTAATCTTGTATTCGTTGTTGCCTTCGACAAGAAGAAAGCTTCTTATCATTTTCGAACAGGCTGAACTGCTGCTGCTATCGTCTAATTGAAAATAAAAAGGGGAAATGGGAAAATATCACTAAGCTCAATGATCGATACGTCTCTATACAAAACACAATAAAGGACTAAGAAATTTACCATCAACGTAGGCTGGGTTTTTCAATGAAAAAATTCTACGGTAATATTATCAAATATACTATTTTTAAATTGATATTTATTTGATTTAATTATAAAATATAGCTCAAAAGACCAACGATGAAGCAATTTGTATAGACATAGGTAAAGTTTTTGCTAATTAATTATTGCCCTTTTAAACATCTTATTTAAAATTTTGATTGCATTTATAAAAACATCTTTTTAATGACTTGATGATTTATATTATAAATAAAATTTGTGTAAATAGTACTCCAGAGACAGAGCTCAGTAGTTATACTATTATTAAACCTATGAAGTCGCATTATACCCTTTAGTATTGAGTAACAAATAAAACGGTAACACGTTTCCATTGTTCAATGGTAATTTCATTAAAATATAACGAGTAGGTAGAATTGTGGTCACGCAAAACTAGTATAAAATAAACACGCGTGCAACATAAATACCGATTGCCCCTATTTATTGTTACCCAATTATAGCAACTAGAATGATCAAAAAGCACCACTAATTACAATAATGATTTAACAAACATCATAATCGGTACAATTCTATTTAACACAAATAGTTGGGAATTGAATGGGTTTTATATTTGAGCTCGACTAGAGCTATAGTAATTATCTATAATGTGTTGCTACGATGTAGCTTTATTGTAGTTACGCCGCGGCGTCAAAGAATCGGTGCTTAATTTGACTGATTTTTTTTTTGCCTGTAAAAATTAGAAAATTTGCTTTATTTATACTCATGGAAAATTTACACACCTAGACTGATTTATTTTTAACGCTATCATGCTCTTTTATGTAATGGTTTTTTTTAAATTGATAATTTTTAATATACATTGTACGTATATATTGCCATTATAAAAAATATAATTCCAAATAAAATATAAAAATTATTTTTTGTTATACAGAATAGACTTGAAGTAAGTGATAATATTTTGGGAGCTTTTGAAATCGAGTTTGGGTCTATTAAATATGTCATTAATTAAGCACTAATTATTTTATATTTTTTTCTAATTAATAATTAAAAATATTTTGAAAAAAAAAACAAAATTATTTTTTCGATACTTTACCATCTCTTTTTCAGTTAGTCCACCCTGGATAATATTGAGTAATAACAGTAATGTATAGATTCTTATATTTAAGTTTTTTACGAATTTTGTTAAATGCTTAAAATTTTCATTACATATTCCGAAATATGAATTCATTTCATTTATTAATTAGTCGAAATATGTCATAAGCATTTATATGAAATACTTTAGGATCCGCACACCCAATATAGAAATATTTGGTTGACAGAGATAACACAACAGCTTCACAGATAGTATTGTACAATATCAGTAGACCTCCTGATATTATAGGATAGACCTTATATAACAACAGAAAGGACTGTCTTAATTAATTCCTGGAACTAATATCGTATTGTATAACACAATATATACTAGCCATCTATCAAATATTCGAATCTAGTGACACTTTATGCTGATTGAATCCAATTAGACCTACCAGTAATCCAAATGTATGATATTTTATAATAGATTTTGATTTCTAATTGTAGTCGAAATTTTTAAGGTAAACCATGAAGACTGTCTCGTACATTTTTTTTATTAAAAACAAATACAAATGAAATGCGACGTGACTTTTTCAAATTTAATGGGATAGTTTTGTATTCTCTTTATACGAAAGCACCCAATCTAGCAACCCCAATAAATAAGCTAAACATGTTGTACCGATCAGCTCAAACATATTGAAAATGCTTCGAGCAAAACAACCATAAATGTCTATTATGCCACGATACATCAAAATTGTGAATGGGGAGCCAAAACAAATATTTACAATGTATTGAGGCGACCAACGAACGTAGGAATATCAAACATGACTGTTATAATTTCAAACAATGATTTGTTCAATCCCTCTGTGCTAATACTGGAATAAATTATAGACAATTTAAAAAAAAATGTACATATTGACAAGTGAACAAAACAAATACATTATCTAGATTTGTTTGTGTCTGAGAAAAGAGCCGAACTATACATTAAAAGATTTGCATACCAAATATTTCCATTAGTATTTTCGTACGTTTGATTCAAGTAGAATAATACATAAAAAAAACATGCAAAATTCACTAAAATATAAGGTGTATAATTATTATAATTAAGGTATATTATAATAAATTAAAGAAACAATGCGTCTTATTACAAATTGTAGTAATAAGTTTATTATTATATGAAATAATATGATTTTTAAATCCCTGGATGCCATTGCACAACAAATTTGTTTTTTAAATTAATATTATCGTACATTTCACACTAAATATTTTTACATATTTACCATGAATTGAAGCAAATCATTAGATTCAACCATTGGTAACTTAATTCTAGGAAATGATTTTGAATAAATTCAATTTCAAATCAAATTATAATAAAGAGTGTGGAAACATGGTTATTTTCACTTTTAAATGAAAAAATAATAAAACCTATATTGAATCGTATTATTCTATTACTAAATAAGCCCAGAGTAGGTCCTTATTTTAATAAATCTATTAAAAGTAGATTATTTGTGAATGATTCAATTCAAGCTTCATTCGAATTTCGATTTATATATAATATTATGATGAATGTACTGATAACAATTTTATGGATTTTTTTCAAGTCATTGTATTTTAAATTCAATGTATGTATCGAGCTCTATATTATGATCTAAACTTAATTTTTTATGACTATAATTTAAATGCTAATTTTATAATTTATATTGACATATAATGAGTAGTATAATAAGAATAAGTTCAGACTAATGAAATTTATGATCGACTACCCAAATATATCGTAAAAGAACAATCTTCGCTTAAAGGTTAATCGACATTAAAGTTATATACGGTTTTGTTTTGCAAAATAAAGTGTGACAATTGTGATTTAATTCTCAGCAATGGTGCGGTGTAATTACTTGTTGTGTTGTCTTTGAAGCGTGGATTCCATTCGAGATGAAGGAGAGTGGCTGTGAAGAAAGAGGCCGCTTTAAATGTATCATCAGCATAAAGATGGAAGTTGGGCAAACAAAGAAACGTGTTTTGAATGAAATGTCGTGGCCATGTGAACCATAGACAAACCCTTTCTTTACTCCCATCGAAAAAATACCCGATAATGGAGTCCCTCTCCATTGTTTCTATTCCGCTACACATCCCCTTGGAATGTATATTCAACAACCCTACAACTACACAAATGGCTTAATTTTTTGCCACAATCTAAAACACAAAATTGGAATTTATTGGGCATGAAGAATCGTTAAAAACGAATAAATTTACAAGTATGTACACAATTTGATTATATTACTTTTCACATTCTTCAATGTCGATCCGCTCAGAAATAAAATGTATAATTTTTATGTTAAATTACACATCAATACAGAGTTAATTCGATTACATGCAAACTGACAATCAATATATAAACTACAGAATGATTATAGGTAATATACAATATATTGTAATATAGGTAATAATAACCAACTAAAATATAGGTAATAGAAAGCCACACAAATTAAAATTAAGGTTAGGTAGCTTCATAATCTTTTTATTTAGAAAATATAGTAACAAATGTGGAAACATATTTTAAAGAGTTCTTTTTTCGCAAACTAGGGTGAAAAAAAACTCAATTTTGTGACAAAAACTATTATTGAATTATAATAATAATTCCATTTATTTGACAAAAATCTATATAATCTATGAGGCCTTTCGAAAAGTCTTTTGATAGATTGTTGTCAAATCAGTGGATTTTTTTAAATAAAAATGGAATCCAACCAAGAAAACAATGTCAATCTTGATTTAATATTATTGGTGTTTTTAATTAACTTTAACATTTTTTAAAATCAAATAATTGGCCAAAATGTGGCTCTAAAGGAATAGCAAAAAATGCACATAATTTTTAAAAGGTAGCGTTATTTTGTGGTACTTTCAATTGTTCCCGAAACGATTAATAAATTGTTTTAATGATAAATAATATTTAAACCAAATGTGTACCGGTTAGGAATATCGGTATAAGATTCTGTAAAAAAGCAAACCAAATTCATATTATTATTGTTTGTATAATATTTTGCCGATAATATTTTAATAAGGAGCCGCCTTGTGGCCCAGTGGTTAGTGTAACGGATTCGTGAGTGAAGACTCCCGGGTTCGATTCACGGCACAGGAATCACTTGGTAGATCTAGCTTAGCAAACTAGATCTTAAGTACTCATTGCTGTGTGGTGGCCTGGGAAACCATCTCTACTATATTCTCCCGTAAAGGCCAAGGTGGCCTGGCCAACCCCTTATAAAGGGACTCCCGTCAATAGGGAAGGCGTCACGATATAAAAAAAAATAAAAAAAATATTAGGTAATAGAAAAAATCGATTGATTTATTTGTAAACATGCTTATGACGGTCTTTATTAATGTTAAAATAATATTAATACTGATAATATTGTGTATATAAACCGAAAGAGCAGGTCGTCGAACAGTATGAAGGACTATTGAGAGCAACTGTGCCAAATGTACATCGATCATTGACGATAGAATTGGGTCGTTTTAGGCAATAGTGCCACACACTACAAAACTGCCATCAGAAAACCAAAACCTTACAACCAACAAACACTACCTTTGTTTTCTTTATTCAAATAACGGAAAAGGGACGATCCGTCATGCGATGTTTTTATTTCACCGCTCCGATCCATAAACATGCAAATTCGGAGACTTTTGTATCACTCAAGTGGAATATCGTCAGAATAATAGCCTCATTGTCGCGAATATAAGATTCACTCAAAAAATTTATGTATACAAATCTGTTTGTTGGGATAAAAATACTATTAGACTTATACATTATTAAAATAAGCCTTAAGCCTTTAAACGGCGAAAATAGAATGAATACGTTTTAAAAACTACATTTTTTACACTAGTAATGATGGCTTCATTATTAATGCATTTATAAACAAAGTTTGTTAATAAAACTAATTAAATTTTGTATAAAATCAAGTAATTTAAAATAAAAGAGGAAAGGATCTTAATACTTCAAATGTAATCAATTATTTTTTTATATATCATTTATAAATTCATTGAAATTTCAATTGAAGTAATTTATTTATAAATTAAACATTATTAAAAAATATTCTTAACAAAATTCAAATAGTTTTATACAAATTTTTATAAAAAATCCCACTGGAGCTTAATAACTCATAATATGTTTTGTTTTAAATTACTCAATAACATTTACATATATAGATATTTAATAAATATTTCATGAATTTCTGAACTATCTTGATAGATGAATTAATTTATTGTCATCACAGATCACTCGAAAAACAATTAATTATTTAAAAAAATATATAATGGCAATGAAAATGAAAACTTTCAACCTAAAAAGCACAAATTGCCTTTTTCACCATCACGCTTATTATCGAGGCACAAATATTCTTTTATATTAAAAAAAAACTTTCTAATGACTGCGATCAACGCTGGAAAGGATCGCCTATTGATAACTAACTTCCAATTAAAAGTTTTCAGAAAAAATGTGCTTTAATAGAGAAATCTATTCAATATTAAATTGTGACTTTCGTATTACCCTGGACTGTTAATTATGTGCTCCTTATTATGGGTAATAAGATTCAGAAAATATTATTGAAGCAATGTTTAGAAGTGTTGCATTTGGTTTTAGTATATTTTGTAGAGAGACGACACTATAAAAGCCGACACAATAGTCGATGTTATATAAATAGTAACTGCCAAACCACAAGTCGAATTTGAAACCACTTTTTACACAAACACCACTGTTTTTAAAACTTTTCTTCAAGTAAATTACGTATACATGCTATTAAGGATGATGTCAATTTATATTAAAAATATTCATAAATAAGAAATAAATCATTATAAGGATGTTTTTTATTAAAATCATAAACAACCATAAGAAAAATTTTCAATGGTAATAATATTACAATTTCTTTATTAAATATGATTGATAATACAAAAAATACGTCTTTGGAATTAGACTTAGATATACAAAGTATAAAAATATTATCACCAATGATACTAACAAGAGAAGATTCATTTTAATTTGACTTATGAATTTATTCATGAATAAATTTTTTTTAAATTTATGAAAAAAAAAACAAAAGTAATGTTACCTATTTTTTTATTATTCATCGTTACATGGAGTTTTACATTTCCTAAAAATAAACAATCTTTTAACTTTTAGTACATAGACGAAGTTATTTATAACTTATTGATTTTAGTGGTTAATACAAGATTTCATTTTTAATGACTTAAATAAATCATTTAATATTAAAACAATTTAATAAATTGTTTTTCTTTAGAATGGGTAGCTGAAAATAATTTATTTTTGATAATTGAAAAATATCTTAGTTGAATAAAAGAATCTGTTCGTTATACAAAACCCTCCAAATAATACAAGACGTGTCGTCCGTCAGCATCCAGTTGAATAATACAATAGTACAGAAGGTTCTATTTCGTGTTTCATTGTGTAAGTTTTAGTATATATTATGTGTATTATTACATATAGAATATAATCTGCCTACGCCGAGAAGGAACTTTACCAAAATGAGCATCTTACTGCTAAGAAGTACAGAAACACCCACCGGATAAGTAAAGAGACTTTAACATACATAACAATAATAAACTCATACTTATTTCAGGGGCCATTTTTCAAAGTGCGACGTGTCGAAATTTCATACCCACGTCTGCTGATATATTACGAAAGTTTCAAATAATAAAGTCGCCCAATTGAATTACGTGCGGTAGGAACCAACGCGTTTATATTTAGACCAAAAGTGATATTATATACAAAAAAAAATGATCGATAGTATGGGCTTTAATGATTCTCAAATTATTACATCATTTGTAGCGGAAATTTCACCATTTACACAAACCGATTGATGATTTATGATCCTCTAATGAATGGCCCATGGTTGATCATAAAAAAAATATTTCTCAAATACATACATACTTTAGGAGTCTTTTTCACAACAATTTAGGACAGTTATTTTTTTGAAAAGCCAAGACCAAGCAGATGAGTGTGACAGAGGAAATACTTATTATCTCGCTTAGGCATGTCTACTTGGTTCGCCATCTTTATATATTTGTATGTATAAATATATATATATATATATATATATATATATATATATATATATATATATATATATATATATATATATATACTCACTATATATATATATATATGCTATATATATATATATATATATATATATGTACATCCAGGTGTGTGGTACTTCAAAATGGTATAGGTAATTTTATTAAATAAACTTCCGCGAAGGCATACGATAAATAAAAAAAGAAACTAACAGAAATATTTTAAACAATGTCAAAATAAAGTGCACAAATGGTGTATGAAAGTAATAAAAGTATCTTATTAAAAATGCTATTGTTATGCGAATTATATTTATCGAGACTACATAAATATAACATTTGATTTTTTTATTATAATTTCTTTGTAGATATAACTTATTTAAATTATAAATAATCACAGTCTCTCAGATTTTAGCTCAGCGTGGGTGTTAAAACTTGGGGACTTAAATTTGCGTCTACATAGCCTAGGGACAAAAGTTATTCGAATAATTTCAGATATGCGTTATTGACGCCAGACAAAACTATTGTTAATAACAATGTGACAGTGTGCTAAAAACATTTTTTGGGAAGTAACGGGCTTCGTAGGTGATTTCTTTATCCAATTGTTGTGTGCAAAGCTCATGTGGTAGGAAAGAGGCAAACTTTATTTGACCACACAAATGCGCTTAAAGCCCGTCTACACTGTTTCCGCATATGTGGCCGTTACGTAAATAAATACTACGCTTCATAAAAATAAACATTTTCGTATGGAAAAATTAAATGCGACGCGTGTTTGCCGCAATCATTGAATTGATTTCCGACAATGGAATCCTATACCATCTCAAATATACCATATTGGTGTTGTTAACACGATCCGCTTCAATTTTCATATAGAGCCATTCGAAAGCTTCGCACATTTTCATTCGAACAAACAATACCTGTGAACTCTAGCATCAATTTAAATATTTTCAGACACTGCTTCAACAAAAGTGTTCGATTTTTTATTTTATTTAATGCACAATTCATTTGCATACCCACTACAACTATATGTTTTTCATTGTATCTTATAAATTATTAATTTTATTTGAAATAAGATTCAAGCACTTACATATATTTAAAAATTACTTTTTGACATGCACTATAATTATTTTGTGAAAGCTTGATTAGAATATTTAATACACTGAATTGGCGTGTAATTGACACTGACTAGCAAATACCTCGTTAACTTAGTGGTAAGACCATTTTTAAGAGTTCGAAAAACACGGGTTCAATTCCCGCACCACGTCTGGAATATATATTTTATTTAAAATGAAAAAAATAAGGTCTACTTTTCTACTTTGACTAGGCTTGGCTAGTCATAATCAGATACATCTTCAAGTCAATAAAATAATAAAAGCATCCTATCACGATAATGGTGTCCATTTATTTCAGAAATTACTATGTATTGTTCGGATAGCATAAATATTCGTTGATATGATTTAAAAATGAGGAAAATTTATAAAAACTAATTACGTGATAACAAATCTAAGCCTAGATATAAAATAGTAGACACTACATTGGAAATAAAATAAATAATCTATTATAATAAGTTATGCGATCTAGCTTTATGCTTGGAAGAAGACAATTTGCACCCGAAATACGTACTTGCCTCATACTACATTAGCCAAAGCGACAGAACGCTTTATAAATTGGGGCACCAAATAAATAGAACGTTAAACAGAGAAGAGGTCCGTAGGCGTCGTATTTGTCGTAGCGCCGTAGTAACGTAGAATCGTAGCACAGCTACACACACACAAGGCATTTCGGACAATGCCTACGTGTACACGCTTACAAAGTCTCTCGTGAGAGCCGATTTTTCTGTACGAATGAGGAATTTTTCGCCTGTGTTATACAAATTCCTGTACCGTACAATTACTTAGGCCACAAAACGAGTTGGGATTAAGGACCGCCTTCCGCCGGACAAAGGAACACTTCACTACCGACCGACCCAACATAAATAATCCACCATCACAATAACTTTGTTTTATTCAAATCTCATTAATTGGATTGCTAATATCAAAGAGAAATGTGAGTCTATTGAATAATTACCAAGTCTCAATTTGAGTATCTGAGAATATTGATAAAAATGAAATAATAATATTTTAACCATCAAACTACTATTAATTATTGATAGAACTCTCAGTAAACAAGATTGTTTAATAACTTCAAGAGTGAATTAATTAAATAAAACCTAACTAAACTATTTAACGGGTGTATTTGTGTCATCTTTAATATTTTATTAAGCACTGGCAAATAAGGAATTACACACCAATTTATTACTGGGGTGTTCAATATTATGAGTCATTATTGTTCATTGGTTATTTATCTATCATAAAAAAGTTGATGAGTGACAAAATTTTGGATCAAAATCAAATCCATCTGATTAAGTCATGAAATATTTTATAATATTGTTCTATATCAATACTAGATACTATAGCTAAAATGTGCTCAAGTGTCCCGAGTAATGATATATTAACACATATATATTATCAAATATTAATTAATTCATTTATTTATATTAATTTCAGGTTGCAAAGCTATGGAGATTAACAACACCAACTGAGTATACATTATTGTGGCAGTTACCATTTTACAAAAACATTATTCGGTCGTTACTTAAAAGTAGTAAGAGCCATTTGAATATAGTGTGGATATTTGTCATTTTATAGTCGAGGCTTTAAATTCGAATATGGCATAGAAGTAAAATGGCCAGAAACGAGCGCTCCATTACAATAAATAATTGAACCAACCTACACTTTATGACAGTACATACAAAACAAGCAGGGCTGGGCATTGTTATTATTGTTCAAGAATCGATTCTAAAGATTAAATTACATAAATGCAGATTTTATAATATTTACCAATGATTGATATCATTTATTTATAAATTATCCTTTAACACTTCTATTTTAATTAATTAATTAATTCTTGAATAATTTTATATTATCTAAATTATATAATATACATTCTAAAGCTAGGGTATTTAGTGGTAGACATATGAAATATCATCGTTCATATGAGTATTCTTAGTCAAACCGCCTTCTGAAGATTCCCGCATACTAAATAAGCTTTCCTCACGCGAGCAATGGGAAAAATGAATAATTCTGAATCAGCTTTTTAAATTTGTGGTTATGGAAATAAGCATCCCTCTTCATCGCGAACCTTTAATTACAATTGCCTGCTATCAAGAATGGGCATTAAAAATCCCATTTTGGATGGAAAAAAACCCACCAACCGAAGCAGTCAGATATAATTGAATGTAAATACGAACCTTTGTTTTATACTTATTTTTTTCCTCGGATAATGGACGAGATAATATATTTTTGCAATCACACCAGCCAATGGTATCGTAAATACTTTATTTCACCAACAATTACCTTCAATGTTGTGTTTGTTTTGGGTACAATAAATTTGTTTGGTGCAATATTGAATTAAATATGATAGACACAATTACACAAGATAAAATGAACTTATGGAAAATTATTTAAAAAATAGCATAGATAGATAAATAGATAATCAGATTATATCAACCTTTCTACATTGTATATACATTATAAAGAAATTATAATAATTAAAACAAAATATTGTATTATTGCAACTGTCTGACAAATTATTAGATACATCTTGATTTATTTTATGCTAGGTTCACATTAAATTATAGAGAATATTTTAGGGAGAGGTAGAGTTTCGCAAAAGATAACGAAAAAAAAATTCTGTCTGTCTGTAATTTTTATCATAAAGTT
>JAGTTH010003237.1:0-58458 GCA_022606485.1 Agraylea sexmaculata
TATATAATAATTGGAATATTTACATACATATTTATTGATTACTTGATGGAATTCCATAATTATTTAAAGAGATAGGTTTGTAATTTTCATTCTAAATATAGTGGAAATTACAAAGTTATTTCTTTAATTTATTCATTAATATTAAATGTAATTATCTACAATTTTTAAGGAGAGGCCGTCGAATTTTTTAGATAGAAAATTTGTGTATTGATTTATTAAAAAAAATGCTTATTGGGTGTTTCCAACAGGTGTGTTCAATATGATAATACTGTATCGCCATGCAGAGTTAATTCTGTCGACTACGTCAACCGCAGTACAAACTTGTGTGTTAATATTGATTTTTCCATGGGGTAGCTAAACAAATTGACTACGCCCTGTATACAAAACCATCGTCAACTTATTCATGTTTCACAAGAAATGACGTTAATTTATTCTGTATAGGGCTTACTAGGCCTTGAACTAACGACCGCAGAAAAAGCAAGTGCCACTTCATGAAATTATCCATTTTGAATAGGTTTAATATTACAGTTAGGCTAGGCGGTTAATAGTCCAGGAGATCAGTGTGAACAAATTATAATTATATATCTAATTGTCTAAGGTGTGTGTATGTTCCCTTAACTATCAGTGTTACCAGATGAAAGAATAATATTTTATTACAATTAATACATATCTAAAATATATAATAATAACAGTATTAGACCGCCTCATATTAATGTTTTCCCGATACTTTATAATTGTATCCAGTCTTGCAACAAACACGTGCTTTATCTAAATTATTATGATTGGAACAAACACTATATTATATCGGAAATTCGTTTGTGTTCCAAATGTATAAAGAAAAAAAAATATGCTTCATTTTAAAACATCATTTTACATTTTAAATGAGACTTTTTAGAAATAGTAAAATAGTCCTATTTGACCGGCAACTAATTTATATTCATCTATTATCTATAACACATTTCATGTCTCTGTCAATAGAAGGTATTTAATCGTAAACTGTTATATTTTATAAATAATATTCAAACGGACAGACGCTTGACAGGCAGTGTTACCAGATGGAAGAATAATATTTTATATAATTATTTTATTACAATTAATACATATCTAAAATTTCGAAACAGGTATTTTGATGATATTAATATTAAAATAATATAAGAGATATTTAATAATGCATAATAAATGAGAAAAAATTCTAAAAAAAACCGTATTTATCGGGAAACTCGCTTTTTAAATATTGTGATAAGTGTTGTCATCATATGAAAACCATATTAAATTATTCTATTTATAATTTACTTTGAAAATTCAAACAGCTTCTGAATGAAAAAATAAACAACTTATTACCGTACTATTAAAAAACCAAGCAGAACATAAAAAACATTAACAAATTGAAGATTTCAATTAAAATTACCCTAGTTTTTCTATAAAATACAACGTTCAATTAATCTTATTACTATATCCAATTTCATGGATGTTTTGTAAGCCGATACCAATTTAATATCAAGGTTGTTAGCATTCACACCTTTCGCATTACAACTTACTTGTCACCGCATTGTGTAATTTATCACCGTGCAAACAAAAAAAAACAATGGATATTCGATATTTAGTTTTTAGATACTGTCAATTTTAATCTTGCTATTGAAGTATAATAATAAAAAACATAGAAGGCCAATTTTGAAAGAGTTAATTTAATCAAGCTTAATGGAAACGAAGCGCCAATAAAACCCACATACGTTTTGTCAACATATTGATCTATGAGTCACTTATATGATATGAAGGATAAAAAATAACTCTGATAACAGAGTAATGTTTACCCAGTTTAGATATCAAATATAATATTACATGGGAGATTATAATTTCAAACGATATAAATGTGCGAGAAAGTACTTTATCTCTGTCAATGATAGTGTCGATTACAAAAATGAATGAATGGTTGAGTATATTTTAATAACGAGTTTTTTTTTCATTAACAAGTTGTTGGATATACCGGTTATATACTAAACTGAACTTGAATAGAACATCCATAAATAGTAATAAAATATGATAAGAAAAAAGCAATTCGGTTTAAAAAATTGCTTTTCAAACTGGTATTGGGTTTTTAGTATCAGTCCAATTCAGTTTCAAGGAATAATAAAACAATCTTATTCATTTTTTTTAAATGCACATCGCGATTCAGTTCACGTCCTACAACTTTAGTAGGCAACTTCCTTTTGTATTTTTATTAAATTTTTTAATAATTAAGGTCAAAATAAATATGGTCAACTCAATATTCGTCTGTATCAATGATCTCCACCATTAACCAGAACCTTAAAATATATGTAATGAGCTTAATTTCACATAAAATCAATTAATTATTATTGACTGCAACCTGTTACTGTATATATGTACAATAATATTAATATATGCATTATCTGACACACCTTAAAGTCCCATTTTCTTCATAAAAAAGAACTCCTTTCCGATATTTCATCACGGATATTTGTTTAAACAGTAAAAGTGACAACCAATTAGCATTATAAAAACATTTTCTAACGAATATTATAAAACCATATCATGAAAATTCTATAACGAATATATAAACATTGCGTAATAAATATTGATAAAAATAGTAGTCAAAGTGAGGCCATTTGATCTTTTCGTCAAGCACTGGTGGTTTTTAGTAAGATTCAAAAACAAACAAACTATAAATACTCGTTTGTGGATTTTTTATAAATCTTAATGCCAAATAATAAGACAAAACAATGTGTTTAAAATATGCAATTTTATATTACGTATTCGTAACGGTTGAAATTACGTTCAAAACATTGTGAAATAGTAAAACTGATACATCACCGCAACACTGATTTACTTAATTCAATCGCCACAGGAAACGATTCATTTTATATATTCTAGTTTTATTAATTTCAATTTCGAGAACAAAGGATACTATAAAACAAGCGGATCACGCTATAACTTTACGCATAGTTTTTTCAAACAATAAATATAATTTGAGTGATGAATCCGAAAAAGTCATGCTTTCTTAGAGATGAGGCACAAATAAATTATTTTTATCTATTCTTATTCAGGCAACTATACTAGCATTAGAAGTATAGATTAGATTTATTGATTAATAAAAAACGGTAAATCTTTTAATTGGATCTCGTGTAAGCATGCGTAGTCGTACACGTTAGAAACGTAGATCGTCCGAATGTATTAAAAAAATTGAAATTACAAAATTTTCCCAACATTACTCTCACAATATAATCGGATGAGTTATTTTAAAATTGCAATTCACAATGCACAGTGGTAGAATAAGTCGTCGTTATTCAACATCCCGTAACTGGCTAATAAAACTGGGTCACAAATGCCGCCTAAAGGCTAAAAACGTGAGAAGACCGTATCAATCGTCAACAATAACACTATTTGATGGATTTGTTGTGAAGATGGAGAAAACACGAAGTCGATTCGGAAATATCCATTCAAATGAAAACGATAAACCGTTTTATACAAACGAGGATAAGTAATGGATTCCCAGGCATACGTCACCGTAAATACGATAGTAGAGTTACTTAGCTACACTTATGATCGGTTTTTTATTAGTTAATGCGTCGTCTGAGCCTCAGGCGAGGCACTAATTAACAAAAAAACGATGAAAAGTACAGCAAAGTAACTCTATTATCATCTTTACGGTGTACCTACGTTTATGGCGACGCACGCCTAGGAATCCTAAGTTTTATACAGGGTGGATTTGAACAAATTGAGAATATTTTAGGGGATGGTAGGGTATCGCAAATATATTAAATATTAATTTTTAAAAAATATTTCGTGCTTTTTACAACCGAGTTGTTTCTGTGAAATACGCAGAATTGGATGTCGGATGTGTATATTAAATATTTTAGGAATCAAGCAATTCCTCAAACATTTTTTGAAACCCAACAAATAAAATTCGCATACCCATGACATTTTTTTTAACAAATTTAAACTCATATTCATTGGAATGTGGTTATTCCGCCAGTATTGAATTTTAAATAATCATTTTAATCAGATTGTTACAAAAAAAAAATATTGTCGTATCACTCTGTCTTCATGGGCCATACGAAAGTTAAATAATTATTGTGTAAAAATAAAAAAAAAAAAGATGATTTGAATTTAAATCATGTAATAGTATTGAGTATTTTTTATTTCATCAACGTATGGAGTCCAGTTTCCCCATAATCTACTAGGGGAAAAATATATTAATGAATATAACAAAATTGATTTTTTTCTATATATAATTGTTTAGGGTGTGCGTATATTATTCGTATGTTATGTGTGCAGATCTTTCAACATGGATTTCAATTGTACAGGAAAATAATTCTTATTGGAGTACAAGTATTAATATAGCTTGTATTTAAATAATAGCAAAATACGTTAAATGTAATGTTCGAGTAGATATTTGGGTGAGCAGTTCTTTGTATGGCGACCTTTTACTCGCAAACCAGTTCATGGTGACAAAGAGTCCATAACTCCATACGTTATTTATTCAACTTCCAATCATTGTTAATATCGAGTGTTGCATAAATATTTAAAAAAAATCATCGTAAGATCTAATTAGTTTAATTTACAATAAATCCGCTGCTTATTTATTGAATTGAAGAACTAAAGATTATAATATTTTCGAGGTCGTGTGCTAATCGAGTGGACAAGTCTCCAACTGTATAAATATTAAAAACACGTACCGTTCGATTCTATGAAAAAAATCGGTAAGTTTTAACCAGACCTAGTCCAAGTGGGTGTAATGAAATGCTTTGACGTTTTCGAGCTCTGCAACGATTACCTTTATAATACATATTGCTTTATTATTTATAGATTTACATTTGATATACAAACATCTACACTTGTCAGACTTATACATCAATTATTATATGCATTGGTCAAACTATAAAGTTGAATGAAAATTGAAGTATATATTTACCGAATAATAAACCAATATGTGTAATAAAAATCTTAAGCCGTGCAGTTCTCTACAATAAGTTTGGCTTTAACGCACTTTAATAGTTTTTATCTGATGAATTTATGAGACTACACCTAGATGATCGGATGCTTTAATATTAATTATTTTTATTAAAATTGTTTGGGAATTTATTGTCATAAAATCATGGTGACAATGAAACTAATATCGCAATTGTGTCACGAATAAAACTTGAACGTGCGGCGAACAAACAAAAAAATCCAACATTTATCCATATAAAAATCACACAATATGATCGAATATTAGATAAAATAAAACAATGCACAAGTTTTCAATGGAGGATTATTAAGTGTCCAAAAAAATATTTCGAAACGCACGAATAAGATAATGAGTAGACGAGATTAGATAAAAAAAGTCGTGGAAAATATTTTTTAACATAAATGATGTAGGTACATACCTCTAATTTGGTCGAGTATTGTTCGGCGAGGGTCTCCTGCTGCTTGGTCAGCTCTTGGTTCTTGTCCAGAAGAGCTTTTCCAAGCTCGGCAGCCAGAAGAAGATCAGCTTCCTTCTGCTGCAGCATGGCCCACACGTCCTGTTCAGCGGCCATGTCTCCTCTATTCGAATGGTTATACTGGTCGAGCTGATCACCGAGAGGATCCCGATCCAACCTTCTCCTGCTCCTGCTTCTCCTGTGTCCAGGAAGTGGAATCACTCTATCAACGGTATCGTCTCTATCCACGAGCGGGTCGTATGAATAGAGTTCCTTGTCCGTACAACTGTTTATACTAATATCACTACGAATATTGTTCTCCTTGCTGCCAGGAGCCATGAACTGATTATGGGAACGACATTCGACTACTCTTCACATTATTCACCACTATTACCGTTTGTCTTTGATTTTACACATTGTGGAAAATGAATATATTGTAAATTATCAATTGAATACGAAAGAAACAACAGAAAAACAAACACGACAACCTCCCATCGATGTGTCTCGACCGGCACTAAAGTTTACTACGCGAGCACACCTGCAACGGTGAGGTGAACCAGGGAAGTTCAATCATATAATAAATGTTTAATATAAAAATATATATTATTATCTTTTACTCAACTTAAAATAATTAAATATAAGGAATGGTACATTAAATGTCACACACAATCACACCTTCATTAACGGCCAAAGTCGGCTAGTTAAATTTTTAATTTTTTTATTATTATTTTAAAAAGTTTGAGAATCTTGCTTATTTACTTATTGGGTGATTGATTTGAATTTGTATTATATTAATTCTACGTCATAGAATTCATGAAACAACAATAGTACGTAAACAAGAACATAACCTCAAACGGCACACACGGTCAGCAACCTGAGACATTATGACAACACAGTGTTTACAATTAGTTGTTGTTGATGCAAATACGGTCACCGAAGTTAGGCGTTATGACAACATAGTTGTTATTGTTATTCATTTGAACTTGACGTTGAAAATGAATTTTGTTTTTGTTATTCTTGGATGAAATCATATATTCACTCATTATAATAACTGAAGATTCACAAACTGTCATAATAAATTATTTTGTTATTATTAATATTTTTTATACAAAAAAATATCTTAGGCCTATTTTAGTATATTTTTTTAATGATCGTATTAGAATTACATATTCGCCTTTAATTTATTTGAAGTTCAACCAAAGACAGGTTGTTAGTGGGTGCACCAGTAATTGACACCTTTAAAGAAATTTCTAACTTTGACTCTTCATAAGTTAATTGGAATTAATTAAAGAATACCAAATATTTTCATATGGAATCTACATTTCCTTGTTATTTAATGTAATAAAAAACCAGACGCGATTATAACTCGCCTTTTGAATGTGTGGTCTGTCAGGGGGACAGATAATGACCTGTCCTATCTGTCCCTTCCTATGTTTATGGAGAGCGTGCACAAATTTTTATCTTTATCTTACTAAAACCTTTTTTACATTATTCTATCTATTTATGTTTTTCTTCTTTTTTAATTTATTTTAATTTTTTTATTGATTTATCATTCCAACTGACGAATGCTACACTAACATCACAGCGGCTTGGGATCCCCCGTAATTCTCTAGTGGTACTGCAGTATGATATAAGAATATATGTATTTATATGTAAAATAAAATAAGCCCTTTATTACTATTTTTATTAAAACAAAAAAACTTTACGAAATTGTTTGAAATTCCCCAGTAATTGACACTGATCGTCAATAATTGACACAATATTGCACAAGTAATTTCAGAAAAAAAGTACCCAAAATACAATATATATATATAAATTAAACACGTATAAAGCGTCGTATTAATAATTTAATATATTTTTAAAAAAAATGCGACAAACATATTTCAAAATATTAAACTTTATATTAATTTAACAAAAAATGTATTAAAATTTCGTTATTTTTTCTGCTTCTTTATATGTTCAACATAATGTTTAACGTCAATTTTAATTCTTCTGAATACAATGAATATAAACCACGTTTAATAAATCCATTCATGACTATATAGATAGGATTTAAATTTTTTTTTTGATAATATGCTAATTATTGTGTACTAAATCACCTACATATAATTTATTAATATCGTTTTTAAATAATACGGTTTGTTTAAAAAAATATGTCTAAATATTTACAAGCAATTTTTCAATAAAACCGGTATTATCTGAACTTTACATCCTTCTAAACTCGCCTTGACTTTTTTCCAGTTGGTGCAATGTGTCCGATTATCTTTTCTGATAACTATCAGTTACAATAGGATCCGATGAAATAGATATATCATCGAGGGTAAACGATTCATTTTCTAATAGTTCAAATATTGAAAATTTGTTAAATGTCTCAAGAGGTTCTCTATCATTAGATTGATAAATATCTGAATTAAGTATATATCTCCAATCTTCTTGAAATTTCTTTTGAATCTTTTCCAATTCAATAAGTTTCAATACAAGTTCTTTGTTACCGGAAAGCAATAAATCTGAATTAATTTCAATATCTGAAGATAGTTCATGATTTTTTAATAGTCCAAGAGAATCCAGAAGGGAATTTTGAGAGTCGATTGGTTTTTCATCACTTGTATGTGCGGTACTTGTAAAGTTTTTAACAGATACACTATTATTTTTATCCTTTTCCGTTGATTTTATGACACATTCATTACTTTTATCTTTTATAAGAGATATTTCATGCTTTGATGATAAGTCTTGTTTGGAAGAGGCATATGAATTTTCCAATAAGCTGGCGATTTCATCTTCAATCAAAGACTCATCAATTTTATCATGGATTTTCATTAGTTTCAAATATTCTTCCTTCAATATCTCAAATGGCAATATCTTGTTACTTGTTAAAATATTTATTGATCTTTCTCTTCTCCCAAAATAAGCATTACCATTTGATATTTCCTTTAAACTGTTTGATGAAATTGAACTGTTTATTAAATTTGGTTGTTCATCCTCTATCATTGATTCCTCATCTCTACCAAGGTTTTTCAAGGTTTGATAGTGTTGCTTTGCTAATACATCAAATTTAGAGATGTTTTCATTTTCCAAATCAGGACACTGAGTTTGTTTGCTTAGATCATTTCCAGTATGTTTTTTGTAATTTTTAATAGGTGTTAAATCATGTTTTTTTGGAATATAATTTTCAATTTTCTTTTCAAAACTCTTTTTTTGACTATTCAACATCTTTTCATCTTCTTTCATTGAATCAATAAGATCATAACTTTCATCTTCGATGAGCCTGTTTGCAGGAGTAATTTGATTGAAGGCTTGAGATATTTGACTATTTATTAAATTCACTATATTATTATATTCTTTTGATTTAAAATCATTTTCAGGGTTATTTGGTATTGTATCATCAACTAGAGAATATTCCTCATCTTCTATCAAGCAAGAGCGCTTATTCAAACCATCAACATCATTATATATTTTGGACTCCTCTTCTTCCAATAAACTACTTGTTGTAAATTGATCTCTTTTGATTTCAGAGAAAATATCTTCATCATCACTATAGTTGTAATCTAAATCAAATGTGGGATTTACTTTCATTTGTTCATCCAAAATGTCATCATACTGTTTAATAAGTTCATCAAATTTATCATCCGTAGATTTTTTTGATATGACGGGTGTAGTGCCTGGGCTGAGATTATTTGTTGTATTTTTGAGACTTTTATTTTGATCATTAATTTTCATCATGTTTTCAGATGCTTTTTTTTGTTTTTCAACAATTTTATGGTATTTTTTGATTAATTCATCAAATTCCGACATTTTATTTTCATCATCTTTGGATCTAATAGGAAGTTGTTTAATATTTTTCCTATTGAGGTATTCTGTAGAGGACCTTGGTGTTGTCTGTTGATTGTTGTGTTGTATGTTTTGACTAGTTAAAGATGAGTTTTCTACCAAACTAATTTCTTCATTTTCTAACAAGTATGTTTGTTTACGATTTGCAACCAATCTTAAATATGCTTCTTTGACTTTGTCAAATGGGGAAACTGATGATTCTATGTTAACTTCTGAAGAATCTGAACTATTTCTGATATGGCTTCTCAATAGTAATCCGGAATGTAATTCTTTTAATATTTCAGAATTAGGTGAAAAAGAATCATTTACTAAATCGATACTTTCATCATCAAGCAGCTTAACTTTTTCTGACTGAGTAGTATTCTTGATTTTCTCCAGCGAAATAAATGAAAAAGAATCATTTACCAAATCCATACTTTCATCATCAAGCAACTTAACTTTTTCTGACTGGGTAGTATTCTTGATTTTCTCCAGCGAAATAAATGATCCACTGGCTAAGCTAATATCAATATCGTCGAGGAATTCTGATTTGATTTCATACCACTTTCCAATATAATTTCTTCTGATTTCCTCCAAATATTTAATTTTTTCAATATAAATATTATTTATTTTAGAAGAATGTTCAGCAATTTCCTCATGGCTGTTAGAAATGGTAGAGTTTGGAACAAGGCTGATTTCTTCGTTGGATATTCTTTCACTGGTTTCAAAGTCTTCTGAATGTAACATGTTAATTTTGATATCTTGTTCAGTATTTTCGACTGTAGAAATTTTAGATTTATATTATTTGATACTTTAAAGAATTTAACTGATTTCTTGAAAAACAAAATTTTGAATAAAATAGATCATTTCAATTCAAATTAATTCTATAAGTATGCATATGTATATTTTTATGTTTGAATGATACATATAAATTTAGACTAAAGAGAACTTGAATAATTTTATTTGTTTATGCTTTCAAAATAAATTTATATATTTTTAAATAATTTTTCTAGGGAAAAACGAATTTTCCTTTACTGAATACATACGACCTTGAAAATATTATGTAGACAGCAACACTGCGGTCTGGTTGTCAATATTGTCTACAGAATAAAAATGCCTTACTTAAACATTCAAACAAATGTGCCCCAGGAAGATATTCCTTCAGACTTTGCTCAAAAAACTTGTGCAGTCATCGCTGAAGCAATTGGAAAACCTCTTAGCGTATTTAAATTTATCATTAGATATATTGACTTTAAATATGTTGGCAATAATATGACATTATTTGTAGTATTGTGTATGCTCTATAACTGGAGGAATGCAAATGTCTTGGGGAGGAACAACTGAATTGTGTGCAATCTCCAATTTGATGTCTCTCGGTCAACTCGGTGTTGAGGAAAATAAGAAGATATCTAAAATTTTGTACGACCATATTTGTGGTGCACTTAAGATTTCTCCTACGAAGTAAGTTAATAAATAACATTTGATTAGCATGATAAACATTACATTTCTACTTCATTTCAGGATGTATATTGTGTTCCACGATGAGCCCCCTGAAAACGTAGGCTATGATGGAACGACTTTCGAAGACATTTTTGAATAAATTGAATGCACACAAGTTGGGTTAACACAATTTAATCAAGAAGATATATACATGATTATTAAATTATAATTAATATTTCGGGACTTTAAATTCAGGCTCATTCCCTGTGTCCTGCGGTCCTTTCCGTTTATGAATAATATTTTGAATCTGAAAAAAAGTTATTAAAAAAAACCATTAGAAAAACTAATAACACTATCATAAATATAAGAAAAAAAATATTATTAGTTTATCTTTTATTTCATTATTTATTTTAAATCAAAATGTTTTATTTTTTTAATACCTGTTGCCATTCACGATCGAATTCTGCTTTATCACTTTTTTCTTTATTTGTCTTGCGTGTTTTTCTGCCATCCGTTGTTTTAACACCATATTGAAAAGCAGCTTTAGGAAGTGCCTCTTTCTGATTCATGTACGCTGAGTACTCTTCTTGAGTATCGAAATCCCACCGTCCTGTAAATAAAAAAATATTGAGTATAAAATTTTCATCATTTTATGAGTATTTTTATGTATTTATTATACCAATAGGCCCTTTTTTATTGCCAAGGTCCATCTTTGAATAATCAACCTCATCATCAGAATCATCTATTGCATCATTCATCTCTCTCAATCCTGGATAGCATTCTGCATATCCTTCCGGTTCAGCTGCTAATTTTGATAACAATGATGCTGTTTTGACTCTTGTACCCGGTACAGCTGAATTATAAAAAAGTATTATTATATGATAATTTCCAATAGTAAGTGTTTACAGATATCATAATTACATTCTTCTTCTTCTTTTTCTAAAGGCTTATCGAAATACGATTTTCTTTCGTCTTCATCACGAATCGCATGTCTATCTTTATCTCGGCCTTTCGAAGGTCCTTCTTTGGCTGGTGTATAATCACCAATATCACCATATATCGATTCGTCTTGAGGTTTTAGTGGTTTTCCAGGTTTTTCCATATGCTTAAAATATGTTGATAATATGCTATAAATATTTTATTTTGAATATTATACTTAGTTGAAAAACATGATACCTTATTTTTTTTGCCTTTCTTTCCATGCTTTCCACCTTGACGAAGATAAGATAGAATTTGGGCAAGTTTGTTGATCACAATATCATTTGTTGTCAATGTTTGTAGTTCAGCCTCCACATTGGGAACATCAGCCCGACTTCTCATTAATGTGGTCGGAATATCTGTGTCACCGTCTTCTTCCAAATCAATCACATATGCCATACGACCAGGAGCAAACATTTCATTTCTCTCTATATTCTTTGATCTAAAAATGAAATTAAAAAAAACCACATTAACATTACCCTTAACAAAAGATTCAATTTTAAAACACATAAATTCTTCTCAACACATTCAATTTATGATGCTTGACACGCATACAACCAGAGAGGTGAACACAACAAGGTATTTTAGATTAGAGCAACTGGCAACTAGTGGTGAATATTGTTGAGTTCATCCAAGATAAAAACATTGAAGTCGTTTTACTCATAACTTTTGAATGTTCGCCTATCTGGTTTCTCATATCTCATATGTTCTTTAGTAAACATTACCTATAAGCTGCTAAAATTTTGTAGACATTTTTGGCTACTGCATATTTAAATTCCAATTCGTCTTCCTGTTGAATTAGACATATAAATATAAGTGATATTTCAAATATAATAACAAACTGCATGATAAACTAGTAAAATACCTCTTCCTTTTCCTTCATTTCTTTTTCAATATCCATTCCATTTGCGAGTTGTTCCATTTGTTGTTCTTGTTCTACTTCCCTGGAGTGAATTTCAGCACGAACTTTTTGAAGGAGGGCATAATCTAAACCCTTTACCAAATGAGTATGTTCCATGTCACCACCCAAAAACTTTGACTTCTGTAATTTCAAACAAATGGTTGTAATGTAATGTTATAAAACATTATTAATAATTGAAACAATTTTGTATGTGTTAAAACTTTACTTGAATCATTTGCCTCCTTCTTTCTTTAGCATCCATCCCGGACTTGAGGTCGGGTGCGACGGCTCGATATGCACTGCTAGCATTAGATGTCGGATCTTCAGCAGCATAATCTTGATTGGTTCCATCTCTTCTCTCCCTCGCCCTGTCTCTATACTTTTCAGCCAATTCGGCCAGTTTGTTATCTTCTTGTTTTTTAAGAGCGGCATAAAATGATTTCTTTTTTCGACGGAGTTCTCCTTTATCTTCACCTTCCACTGCAGGAGTAGCACTGCCGCTATAAATATAAATATTATGTTATTAAAGCCATGAATTAAATATATTTAAAATCATATACGGTGGAATAAAAATAGAAATACCTGTGACCAGTGTCTTTAGAACTCGAAGAAGAAGAGGCAGGTCGAGGAGTCATGAGGAGTTTCCTAAAGTCAGCGTTGGTCATCCTGACAGAGACAGGCTCTTCTATGTTGATACTTTCACCCGCGTCCATGTCTTGAGGCATTTTGTATGACGATTCTTAATATTTCGATTTGACAACTGTCATTCATTCAGCAATCTATTTGTTGTTGTTGCCATCGAAACGTCAGGTCATGTATGCAAAGGATTTTTATTAGTTTTCGAGGTTTTTCAAGTGTATAAATTATTCGTATATTGAAATCTCTTTTATACGCAAAATTACTGGTTTCTGCGAAAATTCAGGGCCATTTTAAATGGTTGACCTATAAAACCACGAAGAACACATTACAATTTTCTTTTTGCAATATTTTTATAATAAATAATGTACAAGCTTAGTCTATAATGTATTTGTATTACTCATACATAGTAAACCTACCAAGTAGTATGTATTGTCAATTTTCAATATTTGATTGTTGGAATTATGCATTTGTTTTGAGTAGTTTTGTTTTGACGCTTGGGTGTTCAAACAATTAAATCGATTTGTTGAAGGATAAATTTAAGTTAACTAAAAGAAAATAGTTTTTTTAACATCATAATATATTTGAAAAATACAAATAACGCGCGTGAATTAGTGGTATATGTATAAATATATAGTGTTTGTGTAATGGCAGTACTCGGTGTAGCGATGCAATATCCGGCGTCAGCGTCAGCGTCACGTCTGGTGGCTGAGTGACACACACTGACTGTCAGCAAGGCGGGGTTCAGGGTTCAGCAGCCAGCAGTGCAGTCAGCAGTCAGCAGTCAGCAGTCAGCAGTCTAGTCATCCCGCAGCCTCCATAACTGAGGTTACCCACAACTACCACTACAATTACAACTATGTACAACTACAACTACCAATAGTCATTAATACTCGTCACTACGTACTATACGAGTATACTCGACTCGTTCACAACAGTTTCTCCCAATTACAGTATTCGAGTATAACTATAACTAATTACAAGGTATAATGGCCCACCCTGGCCTGTAGCGATCTTGACATATTTGCACTGTTTATATAATCTGCGTTAGTATTTTACAATTGCTTTGTAATATTCCTTTTATTACAACACCTGCTTTCTAAACGAAATATCACTTCATATAACCAATTTATTTACTTCTGTGTATACAACACATCAAGTTTGGATAATAAGTAATAATACTCTAAATTGATATAAAAATGATCCAGCTGAGTATTCATTGAAAAGCAATTCTAACTAACATTCGCTAAGTTTCATGATACAGATACATATTTTAATTGTTGACTTGTGGACAGGAATGAAACCTTTTCATAGATTTTGTTCTTCTTCATCAGCCCGATGAGTAAGTTGGTGTGAAAATAATTGGTTTTCTTCTATTATGTATTTATTAACATTTTCTGCAGGTTGTCTCCCCACGGCGTTATCTAAATATATCTTAATTTTTTTATTTTACTTTTAATAAAATGTTTTATTTGAAAGTGATATTTAAAAATACATTGTATAGCAATAAATCCTGTTTTCATCAATCAAATAACCCACCTTCACAAATATCTGCAAATCACAAGAGTTCATATTGTAAATGAAATATTTACATGTGTTTCTTAATGATTATAAGACTTGTCAGACTAGTCATAATGATTTACCATACAGTACAGTGGAACCTTTCATAACAAGCATAATTCATTTACAAATCTCTCACAATGAAACGATTATTCTGCTAAACCCACTCATTCTCATTTTTCAATAATCTTACATTTCATATTCTATTTAGAGCTAGATTACTAGAGATTTTATTTTGGGGATATTTTTGCATAGGTTATTAAAACCCATTTCTCCTTTTGCCCCACGCAGTATGCAAAATGTCACTAGTTTTGGAATGTTTCATATTTTTTTCCTCGTTATGAGGGATTCTGTTGTATTGGATTTTTTTTCTGTTTCACTAACTTTATTTTTTATTCTTTATGTTAGTTACATCCCTAATTTACTTACATTTTCGTAACTGATATTAACAATATATTTAAAAAAATTAAAACATGATTCTCCATATTCTCTATGAATGTTCACCCAATTCGTTACATACATCAATAAATTTTCCCCTTTACTGTTTTCCTTCTTTTGTGATTGGTGCTATTCGCCTCTGTTTTTTGGAACATCGTCTCTTTCTTTACCTCGAGTGTTCTTTCTACGCAAACAAAAGTTGACTAATTTATTAGTAAAATAAAGTAACAGGAATAACAATTAAAATTTGTGTATACCGAAAACACTACATATTAGTGTATCTCGACATTGATAAATAATTTCACCATAAAAATAAAATTTATAAAAATTCACAAAATTCTGAATATTGTGTTGATGAATGATGCATGTTTGGTCTGCAAAACTATAGGACAACACATATTTAATAGTTTTTAACAATAAGAAAGCTTATCTACTCATGTTAGTTGCATACTAACCTATCTGCGAACTCAAAACATAATTCAACCACAATGACCATTGTATTTGAATTTGAAAAATTCCAAGACAATAATTATTGGTAAAATAGCCATAACCTAATCCAGAATTTGGAATAGAGAATAGGAGGAATAAAGTTTTTGCAGGGTTATTAGGTAATTAAACATATAATGTTCTCAGGTATTCCAGCCCAATACTACTTGCACATGATATTGCTTAACTTCGGAGATCGAACGAGAAATGGTGCATTCAGCCTGTAACTACTGTTGAGTGACAATCCACTCTCAATAATCTATAAATAATACAATATAATCAAACAAAGTAAATTTATAATACAATGATGACTAGATACAGAAATCCTGAAATGCTACCTATTTCTCTTCACTTAGCCAATGGAAGTTTTTGTGTTGCATCTCTTTATAAAATAATAATTGTGAAACACTTTCAGGAATCGATCAAACCGACTATGACAATATTAAAAATTATTTAGAATACAAAAAATAACTTAGAATGATACAATATTTCAATGTTATCACCGTAGAATTTTTATCAATTAAACATATAATGAATGTGTATAAAAAGGATGTATTTTTCCTATCATCTTTGTTATAGAATAATAACTGCAGTTTTGATTAAATCTTACAGAATTTAATACACTCTTCTCTGTCTTAAGACTTGTCAGTATTTGGATAGTATGATTGAGAAGCAGATGTTGGAGCTCTTAGTGGTTTCACAAAAAAAATTCTTATAATCTGACTTTGTCAAAAACAACAAAACGTAATAGGTAGAATTCAATATCAATTTTTTTTTGCAAGTAAGTAAAATAGATCGAAACCAGCCTTTATTTAAGATAAATACTAGGTTTTCTTCTCTGGTTATCAGTGAAATATCACATTACTTTAATTACATCTACGTAAAGACAAAAATATATCAGTATTATGGTAAAAGAAAATGTTTACTGATTTCTAATATTACCAGTTATATTCCTCTCGCCAAAAACTGATTTTAGTAGGTTTTTTCAAACTTATATACATGTTTTAATAAAGATAACTTCTCTACTTAAAACGGGCCGTTAAATTTTTTTTTCCCATTTAGTGGATTATCAATTTTAATATTATTTTAAAAATATTAATATATCATATATAAGGCTTCTTTAATCCTCAAATCGAAAATAGTCGAGTGATTTAATCAGATTTCATTTGAATACATTGCTAAAAGAATTATTTTAATTAAATATGTCAATCATATTCTTCTTTATTATTAAATCAATCATAATGGGGTTTGCAACCATTTTAGTAATTTATACTATATTTATTACATGAATATGCAATATAAATAACAATTGAAAGTAAAATTTGTAAAGAAAGTCATAAATATTACTATTGTTTATTATTGTATGTCCACGAGATGGTTTTTAATTTTATCATTTGATATATGATGGTAATTAATTACAAATAATAAGATGAAACATCAAAGAGTTTTTTTTCTATATAGGTAGTCAATGATTTATAAAATGTGAATAAGTAAGAGAGCTCGAGATGACTTTGATGGCGCTATATATGCAGAGTTGGAAGAGTAACGGAGCCATGACTGGAGTACCACACTATATACTAAGATAATATAAAACAAACAAGTAAAATATTACAGGTTAACCGTAATTTTAAGATGATACACAAACTGAACATGTTGCAAACCCCCTTAGGAATAATTTGAACAAATTCTTGAATTAGATGTTGAAATAATTCATAATAATGTCTCGAATTAAGTATGAATTGTTTATTGATATCATTATTTTTCATAATAATTGTCATTTGAAATTTGATTGAACTGTTTTCTGATTTTTCGGCGTATTTCAAGTTTCAAGGCCTTAACATTAAATATAATTAATAAATAGTTATATTGAATATTTTGACCTACATGGCGCTTCTAATCTGAAGATGTATTAAACATGAATTTAAAAATACATCAGGTTTAAAATCAACGAATTAAATATGTTTTCCATCCATTTCTAAAAATTCGACTGTCTGTAATAAATGAAAGTTAAATAAATACTATCAGTGTAAATTGAGTTAGTATTTATGCAAATCGTAAAATAAATAAATGCAAATGAGCAAAAATTTATCCTGAAATCTCCAATGATAACATTTTCACAGGAAAATTTATAAAATATATTTAATAAAATTAATCATTGTCTGTCTGAGAAATTGATTCGAAGTCGTCTGAATGTTAGCCAACCGATAAGGCGGACATTCTATCCTGGAGCTGGTGATGTGGGATATGTGATCGTTGATTTTTTTATGCATCTGGAATTATTCATATTCGGCATGTTGTTTTGTAGTTGTCAGTAATACATATAAGATTAATTTGAAAATTTTAAGTTCGTTATTTTATTATTAATAAGGTATTCTTTAATAAAGTTGTGAAGCTGAATCAAAATTGAAATTAATAAAATTTTGTCAGTATTTTGTGACATTCTACTGGTGTGTTTATTCTAAAATAAGCACTCGTTCTAATAATTATTGGCTTGCTATTGCGTTTTGGTTGATACAGTTCCATCTAGTGTCTGAGTTTTGCTGAGCTGTTATGTGTATTTAAAATGACGATTTCATCAACAGTAGTCATATTTAAGTCCCTCGAAATAATGGAAGCTATATTTATGATGCAATTGTTATAGTTTTTCCAAGTGTCTCGTAGGCATAGCTGAGACCATTGCAAATATTATTATTTTAAATATAGCTATTGTTAAAGAAACATTAGAGATTGTTAAATGGTGATTTTGCTTACTAAGGTAAGATTTTATTGACAGGTCACCAAAAATATTGATAATACAATATCTATGAATGAATGAGCTTGTAGTTTGGCAAAATAAAGTGCAACAGCTCTATTTGAGTTAACACTTGATGCGGTATTGAAAATTTACAGTGTACCTGATGAAATAAATGTATTCTCAGTGCGTTAATTCAAAGTATAAAAAAAATCCCTACTTAATTTCCGAGTGACTTTCAGTTTTGTCACTAATTAGGATTAGAACATTGAACTGCATTTTTTTAAAGGAATTTAAAAGCAAGATCATGAATTAAAAGATAATATAATATGTTTTAAGATGTATTGTTAGTTGGTTTATTTAAGTGAAACATTTCAGTAGATTCAATGTTTATATCTACTATAAACTTACTGTTTATTAATGAGAAAGCAAAATTAACTGGTTGAATAAGAAAGTATTTTAAAAGAACGATTGATTGTTCTTTTGAAATTCCACTAAATAAAGGTTGTCTGCTTAGACTCGACAACCTGAAGAGCTGGTTACTCAGTGACAGTTGGCGTGTGAGGCAAGTGAAAGCAAAAAAAGTTTATAGTAACTAGCACACTAGTTTCAGGGCAGTGGCTCACTATCAGATTAGTAACTACTGTATGAGGAAAAGTAATTACGGCCTTTCCAGGACTATTCCTTTTCGTTTTGACAAGACCTCGTCTACACTTGCAAAAGTCAGGTCTAAACAGACTACCTATATAAGAAATATAATGGAAATTTATCTGAAGGGCAAACTTGGCATTTTGACAATTTTTTATTGAAAAGATTGAATCCTTTCTCCATGTATATATAAAATTGTATACAGGGGGACTTGAATTAACTGAGAATATTTTAGGGGGTGGTAAAATATCTCACGAATACTAAATGAAAAAAAAAAATTAATTAAAAATAATTACAAATATTAATGGTGCTTTTGGAATCGAGTTTGGTCCCCCATCTTGGAATCAGCCGTTTCTGTGAAGTGTGTACTGTGTCTGATAAATACGTAATTAATATTTTTATTGATAAAACTATAATATTTTTGTCGCTTATATTTGCGATACCCTACCACCCCCTAAAATATTCACAGTCAATTCAATTCTTTTTAATCAATATACATCCTGTATATTGATTAAAAAGTATTATCTATCTCGCCATTATATCGTTAGCTATTAAATTAAATAATATTTCAGCATCCGTATTTAAGAAGTTACTCCACAAATATAAACTTCAATGAAATGAAATGGTCAGGTGTCATATTTGCCTTTCAGATTGGTATTTCCTCATTTTATTTATTGAATCAATCATTTGATGAATTAAAAATTATAATATTGAAAGAGAGTATAAAATGAAAAGAGTATAACTATGATCGTGTTTTTTACTGCTTCATGATCATAGATTTTAAGAAAGTGATTTTGTTGATTGTAGAAATAAAAAGGCGTCGCCAAGATGAGTGTAATAATCAGATTGCAAAATTTGCCATGGTCAGCAAATGCAGCTGATATTCGAGGTTTCTTCAGAGGTCTTTCAATTCCCGAAGGAGGCGTACATATAGTTGGCGGAGAACAAGGAGATGCCTTCATAGCATTCAGGTAATGATTTTATAAAATAAGTTTACGAAAAAGAATATATATATATATATTAAAAGTATTATATCCTATTTTAAACATCAATAAAAAGATTAAATTGAAAGTATCAATGAATAATTATTTCAGTACTGATGAAGATGCTAGACAAGCTATGATGAATGATGGTGGAAAGATAAAGGAAGTCCAAGTTAAATTGTTATTAAGTTCACGTTCAGAAATGCATAAGGTCATTGAAATGGCACGACAAAGTGTCTCTTTTGTACAACTTGCACCACAGCCGGCTATTATGCAGTCTCAACCGCAAGCCCCATTAGTGTCCATGCAATCTTCAAGTTTACCCTCCAATGTTCAAGGTTATCTTGGTCAAGGACTACCGACAAACATTACACTTCCAAATGCTCTTTCCATGATAACAGGCATGGACTCCACTATGAAACAACCTGTTGAAAATATGAGCGAACAGAGAAAAAGTCGCGATCTCAAATCTACAGATCGTAAGTCAGGTAGGTCTAGATCTAAATCTAAAGATAGAGATAAGAGGGAGAAAAGTAGAGATAAAAACAGACGTGACAGATCGAGATCTAGAGACAGATCCAGAGATAGGGATCGTAGGAGGAGAGAGAGAAGCCGCAGCAGAGATCGCCGTGATCGTCGAAGAGATAATAAAGACCGGAGCAGAGAAAGGGATAGATCTAAAGATAAGAATGATAGATTTAAAAGGAGGGATGATAAAAAGTCCACAGATTTTAACAATGATAAAGTTCCTTTTCAACGAAATGAAGTTCAAGAGCAAAATTTTACTAATGATATACCAATGCAAGTGAATGTTGGAAATATGCCTCATCCATATATGGGCGGTAATGATATAAGACAAATACTACCTCCATTTGTAAACTCAATGCAACCTTGGATTAGACAAGAAACTCCAACGCTCAATCGTATGCCAATGCCTTCTCCTAATGTACCTCAAATGAATGATCCTAGAAATAAAGCAGCTGGTTCTATGGAGTCTACTCGTACTTCTAGATGGAATTCTGTCAATCCTGACCAGAATCAACTGGCCCAACTTCAAAATTTAAATGAACGAAGAAATCCCAATGCTTTCCAAGGAACTAATGACAATAATTACATCCCTAACAATCCAATGGGCGGTCCACGAATGATGTTTAACAACAATAACACTAATTTCCACAATCAGAGAATGACATTCCCACCACAACAGCGCCCTAACCAATTTAATAATCAGTCTCAGGGCGATCCGAGACAAATGTCCAATCGAAAAGGTTTTTGTGTCCAAATAAAAAATCTCCAATATCCCGTGGGATATAGTGATATTCGGAGATTTTTCGTTGGCCATTTCATATCAAATCAAGGTCTAAAGTTTATAAACAACGATCATGGTAAACGGACAGGTATTGTTTATGTTAAATTTGAAAATCCTATATCCAAACAGGATGCTCTTAAAAGATCCGGAGAGTTCATAAAAGGATCTAAAATATACATTAATCACTTGTCTGAAGATGAGTTTGATGAAGCTGTAGATTCTTATATGCCAAATAAGGATATTGCTGATGAGTCCGGTGATGATGGAGAGTCACAAAAAAGTTTGATTATTATCGACGGAGACGAGAAAAATGATGAATCATTCAAAGTTTTACTTTTAAAAGATTTACCTACTTTTGCCAAAGAACATGATATTATGAAAATGTTCTCAGATTATTCACTTCTGTCGATTACTATGGATGCAACAAAAGATGGTAAAAAACAATATTGTGCATATGTTGAGTTTCTTAATGCTGATGATGCTAAAGCAGCGTTAGCAAACACTTCCAAACATCTGATCGGCCATAAAATAATCACAGTAATTCCTTGCACTGAAAAGGCATACGAACGAGCTAAAGCAGTAAAAAATGGTGAACACTATGTAAATGAATCTGATGAAGATGATGATTGCGATGAAAAGAAATTAAGTTTACAGTCGAGAGATCCTAGACAGAAGCGATTTGAGAATCCTGATAATTTTAGAGGGAATTCCTGGAATAATGATACACGACATGTTAATAACTTCCCTCCTGAGAATTCACGAAATGGACCGATCATTCGAAATAATGACGCTCTTGATTGTATATTCATAAAAGGATTACCACATAGAACTAATAATGCGGATATTTATGAATTTTTCTCAGATGTCTCCGTCGCACCCACAAAAACACATTTGATGCTTACGATGCAAGGTCAGCCGTCTGGAGACTGCTTTTGTGAGTTCATGACCCCCGAAGAAGCTAGCATTGCTGTTTCGAAAAATGGAGCAAAAATCGGTCCCAATCATATATCTATTGAACTTATTCCTAGAGCTATAATTATGGATGCTTTATCGAAACTCCCCCCCGAAGGTAATTTTGGTCCACCTAACCGAGGTTTTAGAGGAGGACGAGGAGGCTTTCGGGGTAGGGGTCGGGGTGGAAGAGGAATGTTTAATCCAAACTTCAGGGGAGGTCCACCCATGGGAAATAGATTTCCTGGGCCCAACACAGATTCTTACCCTCCCATGAACGGACCAGATTTTGGAAGTCCAGGTTGTGTATTAGCTTTAGAAAATGTACCATTTTGGTCTACCATACCTGAAATAATCGAATTCTTTAATGGCTTCGATCTGAGTGAAAATGATGTGATTCGAAGATTCGACGACAGCGGCAATCCCACCGGAGACGTAAGAGTTAGATTCAAGTCTCATTTTGATGCCAAGAAAGCCTTACAACAGTGTAATTCAAAAACAATACGTCACAGGATTATCACCATATCAATTGTTTAATCATTTTACTTTTTAAGATACATAATTATTTTACACACTAAGAAACCACAAATTACGATTATTTAACTTTTTATGTTATTCTGATTAAAGTGAGAAAGTTGTAAACATATTCTTTTTTCCTTTTTTTTTGTATAATACTGATAATTTAACTTATCAAAAGTTATTATTTTTACTTAAGTATTGTTTATTTCACAAACAACCAATCCAATTATTATGTACATAGATTTTTGTTTTTTTGATTCAAAACATTAATTATTAAATGGACTAAGAATGAATTTTATCGACTTTTCTTGTAGTCTTTCATAACACAGGTACGAGTAGGTTTCAATTGTGAAGTCAAAAACTTTCCTCCATTTCTTGATTAGTCTTCAGTTGTACAAATTCAGTCAAATCTTCTTCGAACATATTGATGAATGATTTCTTCCATCCGAATCGTTTGAAGCACAAAAATGGAAATTTATCAGTCAGGTAAATCATGAGACTGATTTGACTATTGAGATAGAGTTTTCCGAACCAGTTGTCGAGTATGTGGTTTTTCAAACGAGTCATTAAGTTGATCATAAATTTTTCATACCGACTCAGTTTGTTGGTGAAGTCTTCGGCGTTCAATTTGTTATTGTTGTTGTTAAATTTTAAATCTTCATTAATGACTATATTGTTATTGATTGAGAGTCTGTATTTCTTGTCATCGCTGTGTAACGATTGCTTCTCAGGTCTGTTCAGGCCATCTAAATTAAATCCCGGTATTCCCGTCATGGCGTACACTAGGTACATTAATGCAGATTTGCTAATGGCGGGATTCATATACCATGCCGATTCAAGGAGAATCGACACTGAATGATAGAAATATTCTGGTGGATCGATCAGCAGCGGATAGTAAACTTCTCTGCAAATCACTTCAAAGAGTTGTCTGCTCTCTTCTACACTCGGTCTGCATAAATTAAATCTGAAATTAATGTAAAATTAGCTTGTATTTATTATGATAATAGTTATTTGTCATATATACCTGTCTTCGATTCCTAGCATATAACCGATGGTCCTCCAAAAGTGAAGGTAGTCTTCAAAGTCGGAATCTTCGGCACCGATCTCACTATGTCTGAGGAACATAAATCCACAGAATCCGAACTGAGTAAATACCATGTCCCTTTGCGAGATATGGCCGATGCCTCTTTTCATAGAGTTTTTGCTCGCTTTTAAATGCCTGGATCGAACCGCAATAAGAGACTTCCATGATCTACAATTTTGTCCGTTTGGAATTAATATGTATTAGTTATAGTATAATAAATCCACTTACACACTGTCTGGCTTCAAGTCGTCCGTAATCCAAGTGTGGACGTGTTTGATTGTGGACATGTACCGTCTATAAGATGTCATCACAGTTGAAGAACGGTAAGATTTTATCAAAATACTAAGTATACTCGGAATGGCTAACACCGAGACCAAACCGCAGAGCATACATATGAATTGTACAAATATATTTTGCCGCAGGTACAACTGGCCTCTGTAATAATAATACATTTTTAGTTTGGTTAAACCGTAAACAAATACAAGGAAAAAAAATCACTTAAACTAATTACACTTTCATTGGAAGAATATAAAAAATAAATCAATTTGATACAAAGGTAAGTAGTTAATAATATGACAAATTATTTTGATTAAGACAAAAGCACATCACAAGATAATCAGGTTCAGATTAAGATATCAGGTTCACGATATCAAACAGTGAGCTACGTAACTGGAGAGTTATGTAGAATTTGGTCTCATTTAAACTAAATACCGCGAATGACGGTGATTGATGACACCCCTAAATAATAATTATTATTAAATAATTTTATCTCCATATAAATTAGACTTAATATAAATTAGATTAAACTAGTCCGATTTCGGAAAACTTCTTTCAAAATGATATTTCATATCTCAACATAATATGGTTGCGGTTTCTTCAAGCATTGAGTTACGTGACATTTGGTCATATTTTTATGAAAATCAAGATTTTTTTGTAGAAGAATGGCATCCTAAATACCGTGAACGACGGTGATTGGTGATAATAATTATTAAAAAGATTAATAAATACTTTTATCTCCTTATAGTTAAATTGGCATCCGAAATACCCCGAACGACGGTGAATGGTGATAATAATTATTAAAAAAAAAATATTCTTATCTCCATACAAATCAACTACCTAATACGATTTTGAAAAACTTGCTAAAAAAATACGAAAAAAGTACATAATAACGATTTTGCTTGCTACTGAATTTTTATACAAATAACAATTTTTTTTGTTTACGTGAATAAAGCGGAATTCTTGCCTTTTGTATTTTTCGCTATCGAACCATTTTGGAAACTCCACATTTGCCTCATCTTCATCGCAAGGTCTGCTGTGAGCTTTTCCATTCAATAGCAAATCTATGTGCTGTTCCAAAGGCAAAACTGTAAAACAACATACATATAATCAAAGGGTGAGCTTTTAAATCAAATAAATTAAAATTGGCATATTTCCAAAAATCGGTATGTATTTGGGTATTTATAACTCACTTTCCGCATCCATATTTTCACGGATGTGATGTCATCTAAGCGTATTGACCGGCTTATATTTTAACCAGCACTCGAATCTGCAATAAAGATGAATAAATTAGTCAGTCATTTGAGGTGTTGTTGAAAGTGAAACTGAGACTCGCAGAGGAAACTCGTCACTTTCTCCTGTTAGTATATTCTGTCCCCACCATCTTATGTTGTATTATACATAATGAACAGGTTCTTGAAGTTCCACTGACTCAAATCCTTGCTTGCGTCTTTTTATTGTTTTAACATTGTGTAATCTATGCGGAAATATTACGTATTGGAATACTTCGAATTGTGCCGCTGGATAAGAGTGTTGCCATCTTTAAACTATTCATTATTTCAGAGAAATTGTCAAAAATTAGACACGTCCAGATAAGTTCCAATTCGAATTTGACCAATTAGTATTTACAAAGATCTATTTCATACCTTAATAATGTAATACGTGTACGAATAGACTAGAGCTTGGTTGTATATGTTTACACACATATGCACCGCACGCACACACTCTCATACGGCCCTAAATTAATATCAGTACAGTTAAAACTACGGTTTTGTTAAATAACGGCCGTTTTCAATATAATAAATAGTGTAACAAGAGTATGTTAGTGAGTCATGTGTGTACGAATAGACTAGAGCTTGGTTGTATATATTTACACACATATGCACCGCACGCACACACTCATACGGTCCTACATTTATATTACTACAGTTAAAACTACGGTTTATGTAAAATAACGGACGTATTCAATACCTATAATAAATAGTGTAATAAGAGTGTGTTAGTGAGTCGTGTGTGTACGAATAGATTGTGAAGTAGAATTGGTGTACACGCATACGCACCACACGCTCACACTCCCATTGCACTATTATATTGAATACGACCCTAAATTTAGATTACTACGATATTGAAAAAAATAACAGCCGTATTAAATACTATATAGTAATGAGTGTGCGCGTGCGGTGCGTATGCGTATGCGCCAATACTAAGAGCTCTAGTCTATTCGTACACTCAAGACTCACTAACACACTCTCTTTACACTATTAAATTGAATACGGCCGATAAATAATATCGTAGATTTAACTGTAGTAATAGCGTAATGAGAGGGTCTGCATGCGGTACGTATGCGTACACACCGATACTACCAAGCTCTAGTCTATTCATATACACACGACTCACTAACATACTTATATTGAATACGGCAGTTTGTTCTAATTAATAATTGCACTAGATTCTTAACTCAATATCGAAATTTGTCGATAATATATTGTATTTTATTTTAATTAAATTGTCAATTTGTAGTGTGTAGTGATTCTAAGGTATTTACAACATAAATAAAAATTCAATTTCGAGGTCAATTATATTTATTTTGTATAAGGTTGAGAGTGTAAAAATCCATTTGCACGTTAGTTGAAGAGGCCACTGGTGTTTTATTCAAACAGACTCTAGTCTTCTGCAAACATTATAAATGGACATTTATCTATGTAAATCCCCCCCTAAAAATTCGTTTATTATTAAATATATATATGTATTGTGTAAGTAAGTATAAAGGTAGAATATGGCCGTCATAATTGTTTTTAAGACGAACGCTGCCAATTTTCGGCTATGTGATAATTTGCAAACACTTTTCAAAAGCAGGATGCCTTTTATATGAAACATAAATATTATATTTAAAGTACCGAGTCTTGAGGCGCAATAGTAACTAGTTTGTAATTATTTTAATGATTTAATTGTACATTTATTAATGCACTGTGTCTCGTTTCAATTGCATGCAATCGCATTTCAGTTTATATATTAGAAAACCTACAAGCAGATTGATATCCAATATTTTTATAGCATTGATATCTTGTTTTTATTAAATAAGAGAAAACCAGAATACTGGAATATCTCTAATGGAGCTTTTTTGAAAGGTTTTCTTAGACACAACAAGGTGTTAATTGTCTGTCGGTGATCTTAACTATAACTAGTTACACAGGTCACCGACTTAATAATCAGTATTCACCTTAAAATACAGGCAATCAGAGTAAACCTGGATCAAGCTGATCTTATAAATGTATTCAATAAGGCTTTCAGGATTCTAATATTACCGGAATTTACCAGATAAATCGCAATAGCGACTACCATGCACATTTCTAATACTTGATACAATAAAATTCTACATTTTTATGTGGTATTTTATTTTATTTTATCTAGCGTAAAAGCTCAGGTTCAAATCCCCGTCCAGTAAAAATAAATATTATAAATTTATTTGATCGTTTATTAAAACTGGGAGATCGGGAATAATACATATTAGAGAAATCCAGATCGATTGTCTTGATCGAGGTTTACTCTGATTTTCAGGATTGCAATGTAAATATGGTAGATCTAGCTTAGCAAACTAGATCTTAAGTACTCATTGCTGTGTGGTGGCCTGGGAAACCATCTCTACTATATTCTCCCGTAAAGGCCAAGGTGGCCTGGCCAACCCCTTATAAAGGGACTCCCGCCAATAGGGAAGGCGTCACGATATATATATATATATAGCAATGTAAATATGTACTGAGGCGATTATTATTCGTGCAGAGCCGCTCTGTCGGTGACTTGTATAACTAGTAATAGTTAAGATCACCAATGAATTAACACGTTGTTGTGTCTAAAAACCCTTGAAAAGACTTGAATTAACGAAATACTTCCAGTAAAAAAATAATATTATAATTAAATAATTAGGTATTTAACAAACACAATACACACGCGACAGTCACTACTGAGTACTACACAGAAAAACTGAAAGAACTGATTCCAAGATGGTGGCCCAAACTAGATTCCAAAAGCACTATTAATATGTTTTATTAATAATAAAAAAATGTATTTTTTCACATATTCTTGCGATACCCTGCCACCCCCTAAAATATTCTCAATTAATTCACTAAATACAACTTTCACGAATGCACACTGAATGGTTATATTATTAAATACATATTGTATAAAAAAATACGATAAGCACTTTATTTATATAATATAATACCGTCCTTATAACTTTAGTACTACTTTCACTTAGTTTATCTTCAATTATAATATAAGAAAACTCGCCTCGATTTAATATTTGCCAATTATCCGATTAGTAGTCCGAACACATCACTGTTGTGGAAATTCGACTGTCCGTCCACAGAATAATTAATCACTTATTATAATAATTAGAGACAAATAAGTGTCGGTGAGGAGTGTTCAAGACTGCAGTCTGTGAGTGACTGTCTGTTCATAGTTTTCACCATCCACATCTTGGAGAGGGAAACTCAGTCAGCATGAAGTCACTCCATAATATAATAACAGTTAAAAAGTACCAAAATGCTGTTGACCGTCCCACTATTAAACCGGTTGCTAGGCCCTTACATACTTTCATAGATCATGGCCCTTTACAAACACACTGATGATATTTTAAGAATCGACAATCTGTAAGAGCAAAATAATGTGGACATTAACCAGGCTATTCTATTTTATTTAGTACATACATTTATGAAGGGAATCTGTAAAATTATTTACCTACACGACTTCATGAAGAGGCTGGATAATTCATATAGTTATTATATAGGAGTTATTCATATAGTATTAAGTATATGTTCTTGTAATTGTAAGTTTATTTTTTTATTATATATATATATATATATATATATATATATATATATATATATATATATATATATATATATATTAGTAGTTCTACAAGTGTACTTATTAATTATTTTGAATATCAATTGATTGTACTCCGTATTAAAATAAGTAAAAGACTAAGTCTATAAACTTAATATTGTAACATCTAATCATAATGTATCAAAACATTGTATGCAAATTATATTTAATAAAGAAATTGTATAATAAAAAAAGGCTGGATAAGAATAATACATTTTAGAGATGAATAGTTCTGATCGATACATATTTGAAACAATTTTGTCAGTGAGTCATATGTATTTAAAAATATTAATAGTGCTTTTGGAATCGAGTTTGGGCCACCATCTTTGTAACAGCTCTTTCTTTGAAGTGACACTTTGGTGTACTTTTAATCAGTGATAATATTTTGAGCCATGTTATAAAAATAATTTATCACGGAATTTTTTGTCTATTTTTTTTATTTATTAATCCAGGTGTTTTGATGGGAGGTATGCATGCATACATATATATAACTCGTCCAAGAGGATGAAAAAACAGGTTTTCAATTGCTTACAATTGTAGAGCACTGCGAGGCTTAAAATTTTGTTACAAATATTGCTATATTATGTGATAAAATGAAATGACTATTTTTTAGTTTATCCCATGAATATAATAATTGATGTATAATAAAGCAATATTATAAATGAAATCGTTGCAGAGTTCGAATACATCAAAGCACTTTATTACACTCAATTGGACTAGGTTTGCATATAATTAACTAATTTCACAGTTTGGGTACTAATCATATTTCTTTCCACTAATATTTATACGAAATAAAAATGGCTGTCGTATACTCGTTCGTACTTTGTATTCGTTATTAAAGAATTTAAAGGATGAGTCTGATATTTTTTTCTGTGACCATCATTAAACTAGAATTTCTACTAAAGGTTATAATAATTGCGGCACTGAAATTAATTAATACTTAATAAAAAAATCTTGTGGTCACTGTGGTGATGTATAGAAAGTAGAATGTAGGTACGCGAACAAGTTGATTAAAAAATACAATAATATGTACTTTCACCGTGTGCTAAATATTGATATTCTCCAGAATAGAGATAGTAATAACTGTTCTGCAAGATAATAACATTTGGTCAAACATTAAAAATAAAATGTTTTTCAAGAAAATCGCGGTGTCTTCAAGTTTCGTGATCTGGTTAGTAATTGTCTGCGACCTTGTTTCAAGAACACTTCAAAATATATTCAACTCGACAAATAAACTCGAGTGTTGTTATTATAATGATTCATTGGCTACAATGATTGTTATAGTTAAGGAGAGCAGGTTATAGCAGAAGATGAAACCGTAACCTGCGAAGTACAACGAGTGAAAGAAGATCAACCTGCATTTTTTTGCTTGATTGTTTTTAAAAATAATATTGTGATGGATCATTGGCGCAGCTTGCATTTACAACACGATTGCATAAAATTTATTTTATGTAAATGAAAAGTTTTCTAACGATTGCCTCATTTATATGTTTTGAGAACTTTATATAATGCTTGGACTAAAGAAAACTTGTTTTTTATACGTTAATTCATTGAGTATTTATGCGGAATTTCAGATGATTTCGGATGTTCGCTAGAAATATGATTAATTAACCGGACGATACTTTCACTTAATTATTTTGAGTTACGACTAAAATAATTTTCATATTTAAATGAACCCCGAGTCTTTGAAAGGATTGACGATCGGGCAAAAAATCCAGTGGTACATTATTTTGCCACCCTATGGAAAATTTTCTGCAGGCGGAGTCGGTGTCTGTGTATTTATGAGTGTATTAGTGCAAGAGTTGCCATATAAAAATGCCATCAATTGTTGTAATACAAATACAGATTAAGAATAATATTTGTAAATTAATGAAATTGATGGTCATCATAATATATTGTATGACCAATCACATTCGTTCGTGATACTTTTGCACATGTCTCAAATTTGCAACACATTCTACAAACAACATTAATTTAAAAATGATTTTGTATTCAATATAATAGTGTGTTGGTGAGTCGTGATAGATGATGTGTATAGGTATAGACTAAACGGAATTTCATAACAATTAAAAGAGTGAATTCAATAAAAACCTATCGCTTATCGACCAATAATTTTGATAAATTAAATTAAATTTAGTTTACTACAGTTAAAACTACGATATTGGTAAAATAACAACCGTATTCAATATATTAGTGTCGTGCTAGATGGTGCGTGTACGAATAGACTAAAGCTTGGTAGTTTTGATCTACAATCACAATTATTTTACCAAAATTGTAGTTTTATCAGTAGTAATCTAAATATAGGGCCGTATTCAATATAATGATGAAATGAGAGTGTGTTAGTGAGTCGTGTTAGAGCTGAATAGTATTGTTGCGTATACGAATAGAGCTTGGTAGTACACCAGCTCTATTCGTATACGCACCACACACACACCTATTACCCTATTACCCTATTATACATAAGAAAAGTGCAAAAGTGCTTTCAACTTCTTCGTGCCTTTATTATTATTTTTGTAAATTGGAGAGAGATGATTTTGATTTGGCCTTAACAAAAAATATTCTATAGATCTTTGTTGTATTTAATTTCATAAGATGGGCATGTTGACGTCCATAATGATATTATGCGATGGCGATATATTAGTTGTGCAACAAGTTGGTTAGAGTGGCTTAGCGGCCTCGACATCAAAATACTAATGCTACTTCACTTTGATGCACATATATACAAGAAAAACTGGCTTTATCCATAAACTATTTAAGGTAGAAGAATAATATGATTTGTATTTAGTATTTAGCTAAGAAAACGCACGAGGAAATACAATTAAACTACTCTTTTTTTGGGCGAAAATGAGATATCTCATTCATTTCATAGATATCGCATGAGTGGCTAAATGCGTGTTTTGTTCAATTGGATCAAGTGGCCAAAAACATGAGTTACCTGGCAAACATTATACTGTAAGCATCTCTCTTCATATCTTCAGTTATATTTCATAGTAAAATGGGTAAATGCATTGTTACTACATGTCATATGGACTCAAACATACACTCAAATACACCTAGGCTCACTTTTTACCAAAGACTACTTCTTTAACATGTTTAAAATATTATTGCGTTTAAATCGCCAAAATATTGTCACAACCACTCTCAGTGCTAACTAGAAATGTGCTGAGTGAGGGAGACACACTTATGCCTTTATCGAATAGGAGAGAACAGTGCAACAATACACGAATTATTTATATGCAATGCGATATCAAATGTTTATATATATTGTAATTTTACTATATAATATTAGATTGAGAATATGTTGTAAAGTTGATCTCAATAAAGAAATGTTTAGCATACACTATCGATATCAAGGATATATGGCCTGCTAATATATCGGTGGTATCTCTCTTATTAGTTTTATTTCTTAATTTTTAAACCTATAACAAATCGTGCTCAAGTTTAAAATGGAAATTCCCATCAATTAATTATTGGTTTGTTTTTCAAGAGAAATAGACAAACATAACAATTACTAAAGTAACATTTTTCTTAAATATTATTAGTGAATTCTTAAAGACTAAATGGCTCATTTAATAATTAAAATGTCTATTATATTATTTTAAATCCGTCTAAACAAACTCTCTAATGAAGTTCCTGGCTTGTATAACCGAGAAGAATTATAGAAGCTACAGGAAAAGGGTCGATAAATCAAACTAAATTCTTAAAACACTCTTATAATAATAATATAAACTCACCTTTGATATTTTGGATAGGGAATTTGTTTAATTTGGAGTTTTTTTGAAAACGCGAGCTTTTTGATGAAATGTACTAAAGAACACATCTTCCTTCACTGAATAAGCTTTCAGCACAGACATTGCGGCACTAAATTAGAAAACCAAAGATTCTCAATCAATTAAATGCATTTTAAATATTTATAAAAGCTGCAATGATATTGAAGAAAAATAAAGTACAAATACAAATATGATTACAATAAAAATGCTTTTTTGAAGAAATATTATTAAACATGTTAAAAAGAAAAGAAAATATAGTTTAATGTAATCAATTTCTTGAATATTTATTACAGGGTTTTCACTGCAAATCACATTCATTTATTATTTTAGATAGTAAAATAATTGATCAATAATTTTTAAAAGATTTTATTCAAAGTGAAAAACTTGTGTCCTCACAGTTTTAGGAATAGGTTCGATGTCACAATTAATTATTCACACTCGTATAACTTTTCCAAGCCATCGAACACAATTAAATCAAAATGAAAAACTCTTGTTAGAGAATATGTTTATTTAATAATAGAAAAAGCATACATTGATAGTAAAATAGCAGCCTCGATTAACAATAAATAGGTTATTGTATTTATCAATACAAACACCCTGCAGTATAATGGTAAAAAATCCAAAAGGTACAATCTTAAATCTATAATACAGTCCTTATAAATCCTGCAAAGCTTTGGTCTTTTTAGTTATTTCCGATATGCTTTACACTCACACTGATATTTAAGAAAATATTATCTGAAAATACATTCTGCATTATTGAGCAATATTAATTATTGTTTTTATACAGGAACAATCATTTGGATGAATTAAAATAAGCAAAAGCTTATCATATTATTATTATAAGACACAATAAGAGATCAATCACAAAGCCAGCGATTATTAATACCAAAAGCACCTTTTTGTTGATTATCGATACGAAAATTTGGTATAATATAATACTTTAATAGGTCGGCAATCAGTCATGCTTACTACAAAATAGAAAAACGCTTGACATTATAAATAATAAAAAAATAAATAGCTTAATGAGAATTACGTCCCGATAATGTTGGGCATTTCCAGTAAATACTGTTTACTTAAAAAAATAATTGCAGTGAATATCATGATATTTTGGCTGCATGAGATTTAGCGGAACAAGGCTCGGGGGCGACGGGTCACAATATTCCAAGGTTGATTGTTGAATCTATTACTCTTCTTTTTTGGTGAGAAACTGAAAGCAATACAATGTTAAACAATAAAATATATAGGTTATTGTTTTAAAAAGTCCTTCATTAACATTTATTCTTAATCACATTATTATAGTATATTAATGTTCTTGATATTTAAAATTAATATAGGAGGTTTTGAAGGTTTTCAAATGACAGAATGGCAATTGCCATAAAGGACTTCAGAAGATTTAACAATTATTATAATGATATATTTTTTAAATTACCCATGCTCTGGAGTGTCTGGATTATAAATACTATCACGTTTATAATCGTTGCGAGGTGTTTCAATTCCAAACGGGCTGTAGAGCTTTGCAGGAGTTCTTCCTAGGACCTGTGGTATGCAATGATGATATAAGGTATGCTTTTAAAGATAAATTGAGAAGGAACAGAAGTGCGGACAGTACCTTCCTGCACCTGGTCTGGGGCGTGGCCGGGCTGTGGCACGGAGTATGGTTCACCTCAGTCAGGCGGCGTCTCCTGGACCTGGAGCTCATCTGCAAGTTGGTATTAGCATTATAACTATAATTATCAATGACAGCAGACAATATTACTCACAGTGGCCAGGCTGGCGATGCTGCTTCCTATAGTCCTGAGCAGAGCGCCGACCTTGTGCAGTCCCCTGATGCTCCTCTTCTTGGTGCCGCTTCCTTTGTCATCCTGTTCATCCTGACGACAAGACTCGCTGCACAAGCCCCGCCTCATGGTGCCGTTATTTTTTGAATTGCTTTTGTTTGACATTGATCCGTTACTGAATTGCCACACTGATAAATATAACATCTATGCTTGCAGCTTTCACGAAACAAAACATAAATAAAAAAATAAAAATAATCATTTTTAAAAGTATTTAATTTTAAATACGATATTCTATTACCACAATATAATATAGAACGTTGCAATGTTAAATTTTTTCGAAAAAATATTTTTAAATATAAATATATAACGTATGATTAAAAATGATCGTTTAGGTGTTATAATGGTTTTGTTTCTATTTAATAATATATTTACAAAACGAAAATGATTACGACGATGCTGACTATATGTATGCATATATGGTGTTTTTTGTAACGGCAAGTCTCGGTGGTTGTGTTTACCGGCATATTGGTTGTCAGTGGCGATCTGTCGCTCCATCTTAATCGTCTGAATCCGTCGTAGTTGTAGTAATCGTAATAATCCAGTCATGTCCATCGGAGTTCCCATCAAGGTGCTGCACGAGGCCGAGGGACACATCGTCACCTGCGAGACCAACACTGGCGAAGTCTACAGGTACAGAGACTGGATACTGAATACTGGATACTTTACACTGTTTACAATCAAACTTCACTTTAGTAATAGAAATGCCCATGACTATCCCTTTAAATATTAAACACTATCCTAAAAATAACATATTACAATGTTTTTCATATTTATTGTTGTGTATTTATCACAATACATATAACGCTCTTTAACGTTATCACTGACAGATGCGTTTATTATCATTCAAAGTGAGGATATATTCAAGTAGACTGCAAAATACACCATTGCAGTTTAATTAAATAATATATGTCCAGAAATTATTCAAAATAAAAATTAATTCCCGCCTTATTACAGATTATTCAAATAATTATCTACTTTTCAAAGTTAATCGTATATTTTAAATAGGGTTTTCATTCAAATTTGTTATCTTAAAAACAAATTTTTACTTATACTATTATAATTTTTAACTAATTTTTACAACCATTTCAGAGGAAAATTAATCGAAGCCGAAGACAACATGAATTGTCAATTGAGCGGCGTCACTGTCACTGGACGAGAAGGACGTGTATCCCACTTGGAAACCGTTTATATTAGAGGATCTAAAGTACGGTTTATGATATTACCAGATATGTTAAAAAATGCCCCCATGTTTAAACGACAAGGCACTAAAGCAGGGGCGGCAGGACGAGGAAAGAGTGCCATACTCAGAGCACAAGGTATGTTTATATTAATATGCTTATAAATGATTATATTAATCATATGTGTTAAACTCTTTTTAGTTGCCGGTCGAGGTCGTGGAGGTGGAACGGCAGTTGGAAGAGGTCGTGGAGGCGGTGGAGGATGGCAGGGCGGCGCCGGACCATCCCGTAGATAAAAATAATTTACCAGTGTATATTTTTTTGTAATTTAATTTTCACATATCTTTAAGATAGATTTTTTTTTGAATTTTCCACTACAATTCCTCTTTTAAGTATTAAATTTTGAAAATGAAAAACAATTCTGTTATTATTAACCATTCATTCATTTTTATCCCTCAATCCAAAAGATCTACAATTCCTAATCGAGTCTTTTCGTCTTCGAAGTCTTCATATCTAAATTGAATTCATATCTAAATAATACAGAGCGGACATATAATGTTGCTTCACTTTGGCAAATCGTCTATATCCAGATTCCCTTAATTCATTTTTCTGGAACCTGGCTATTTAAATATCTCTCCTTTATTACTCACTTAATCTGTTATGGTTAGCCTATACAGTATTTTGAATCCCAAGATATGTTGCAAGTACTAAGAAAACAACAAGTTTTTTTTTAGGATATTGGTAATTATCCAATTCTTGTTCATTGGGTTTTTATTGGTATTGGAAAAATAATTTACACATGTGTTTTTTTAAATTTTAAATTTTGAAGCGATTCAATGGGTAAAAATTCTAATATACACATTTAAATAAGGTGCTCATAATATAAATGTCTCATATTTACTAAAATCATAATAAAATGATAAATTTCAATAAATACAATAATTATATCTATGGTCCCAACAATTTAATTGTATAATTCAAAATTAAAACTACGGACATAACAAATAATAGAAACGAGTATCAGATTACTTTGGTCCAAAAATCATGCAACTTATCACATCTTTTCACTGACAACATAATTTGTCACAAAGCAAATAAAAACATTTTGATTTTGATAAGAGTCATGGCATTTTCTACTAGTAATTATTTTATTCATATGGATTATTTTGATCCCTCAGTTTTCATTCAGACGAGATTCATTGTTCATTATTTACTGTCTGAGATCAATAGTTTTTAGTATGCCTATAAATATATTATTACAATCATAGATTATGGACGAATGATATGCAAACATTGTAAATTGGGCAAGCAAATACACTTATTGGGAACACATGACCAAATTAATGTATATGAAGGCGTTTAAATATATATTTATTATGTATATTGAAATTCTCTCAGATGATTTAATTTACTAGTGCAAATAATTCATGTTGTACCAGTCAACATAAAAGTTTTACATGCACACACATATTATAATCTTTCACAACCACAAATACAGCTTATAAAAATACATACATTATAAAAATATTAAAATTTTAACTTTGTTTAGTGCGAGTTCCGCGACCTCTGTGCTTTGACATCATTTTGTGAATATTAAAATCTTTCCATTAAGTAAATGAGAGAAAAATTGACAAATACATGTCGAGTTTAAATATGAGAGACAAATAGGGCAAATACTAACAAAAGGATTTTGAAGGCTAAATACTACAAATATAGAGTAGTTTTATATCGTAATATTTCAAAAGGGATGAATTATGTATAAAAAATTGGACTTTGATTCATGCAAACTATACATTATCAATAATGAGATCTCATTTGATAAGAACTTCTCCTATTTTAAAAATATAAATTACTACAGTATAATATAGATATGTGATTATAAAGGGTCGACTAAGTATTTTTATATAATATCAGTTTGTGCTTACAATTTGACACCGATGGGGGGAAAAAGTGAGATAGTTATAAATGTTTCAGTAAAATGTGCAATATTCATAAATTTAAAATCACAGTAGACGTGCCATATATCAAAAGTACACACATGGAAGAATTAAATAATGATTGATAAAATTTACAATACATACACTTTTAAAATATATAATATAAGGCAAATTTATTTAATTCATTCCGCTAACCCTTTTCTTATATTTAATGAGAGCATGTTGATATCGGTACACAATCAAACGATGACGAATCTGTATCGCTCTCTTGTAGTTCACTATCTGATTTGTCGATCGAAGATCCTGAATTGCCATTTCTGCGGCTTCCATAATCTGTGGAGTGTTGATAATCACCTGAAGTTTCACAGAGCGAGGGTAAAGTTTGCTCGAATGAGTCCTGTCTGGAATTTAATATAAATAATTGTGAAAACATGCAATGGGTTTTTAAAATGTGAGAATACCTTTCCGGTGGTCCTAGATAAACTCCCGGTGCCGATACCGATCTTATTCCTCGTAGGAGTTTTTTACGTCTCTCGCGGAAAGGATTCTGGAAATTTGTATTTGATTAATATGCTATACATATAATAAATTGTTGATTTACTCACCACAAAGCTGTGATTCTGCAACATTCTCTTAATTAGAATTAGAGTTGAGACTTTCGGTATACTGGTGACAACTTTGGCAACTTCCTCATCCGTAACTTCGACTAGTCTACAATTTTCCTCTTCAGACGGTAACGGCCATTTCCCGTCCAAGTTCAACCACGGATCTTTCTGAAACACATTATGTCACCTTTAGTACTCTATTTATATGATATCACGTACGCCATTTTATTAAGAATTCTTCCCCCCTGTTCTTCGGGAGATCACACGAGTCGCTTTTGAAAAATGCATGCACGAAGAGGATTACCTTGTGCATTGTTTCACGAGAGCTTTACTGTTAAATTATTCTGTGCATGAAAAATTGCGCATTTGAAATTTACCTTGATTTCTGGCAGGGTTATTCTCGTTGTGGGATCCTTGTCCAACATTCTGGAGATGAGGTGGCGTAGTTTAGTCGAAGGTCTTTTGGACCCTTGAGGGAAGGTCAGGGGCTGGTCTCTGATCATGGTGTATAAGGTGTGTGCTGCATCAGACTTCCAAGGAATTGTACCCGTTACGAAATTATATAGAGTCACTCCCATCGACCAAATATCAGAAGCCTGTAATCAAATTATTCATTAATTGTTATTTTTTTAAACGTATTCATATGTAGTCGATTAGAATATTTATATACATTAATATAACGAGTACAGTTACTAATGATTAAATTTTTCCATCGTGAAATTTGATTCGTGTTCATGGCATGTTTGAATCCTGCCGACATCACCGATATTAGAAGGCCGGACAAGTGAATCATAAATATCAAGACGGTGGATCAAGCAGATGAGTCTGCAACATTAATTGTCTTACTCACTGATGTATTATTCTGATACTATTGGTGCGTGTACGAATAGACTAGAGCGTGTTAGTTTTTGTGTACATGCATACGCAGATTCTTCTGCTTGGTCAGTCATATTGATATTTATATATCCAGTTGTGTGGCATTCTTATCGGCGGTAACGAATTTACAAAATAAAATTTATTCGATCAATTATTTCTATCCGGAAACAATATTAATAAAATTATCTGGATTAAGGCTTACTCTGATATCCTGGATTGTTAATCCTATTAGGAAAAGCCCCTGGGAACGTCTACATACAGTAAAAAGTGAACATTGCGGAAAACTTTGTGTAGTTGTAGTAATAAAAATAAATTGCAATCCCAGTAAAACACATTGGGGCTATAAATATATCTGTATTAACAAGTCGGCCATTCTTTTTATATATAAAAAATATTTTATTTTTTAAAATATAATATTTATATAATATTGAAAATTACATCAATTAACGATAATGTAAAATAAAGGGTAAAACAAACTACTATTAAACTATTTTTACAATATGTATGTATTATTTATTATCAACAAACCAAAAGAAAGTGAAAAAACAGGTTTATTTTCAATGCTCACAATTGTAGAGCACTGCGCGGCTTACATTTTTACTATATATATATATTGTTTTGATTATTATTCTATTTGAATTTCGGGATATTAACATAATCATCTTAATAAAATAAAATTACAATTTTTTAAATAAAAAAAGTGTGGATGTATATCATATAATGTTTAGTGTAAATATAAATAAAATAATCAAATAATTTCTTCATTGCATCCAATTGGACTAGGTTTGATTATTAAACATTTTTTAAGCGTCTCTGAACGATTATTGAAAATAGATATTAAAATAAATAATAAATTTGACCGCACTTTGAGTTGAACGTACAGCAAAGTAATTAATTTCCCATTAGGCTTTATTCTTGCCGAATATAGAGCAGTGTTTATGACATGTGCTTGAATGGTCGCCATTGTTTATTTGTCTCGTGCACAATATATTAAAATAATTATTATGGACCTAATAAAAACCAAGTTTGCATTTCAGCTCATAGACTTTATTAAGTACGTGACATATTTCAGGTTGCATTTCCAATATGTATAATAACGGCCGTTGTGTAACGTGTTTGAGGGGCTAAGTTTCAATTGAATGGCTCACCTTGGATATGATTGTGGGATATGTTAGTGGAAGAACTTCAGGTGCCAGGAATGCTGGGGTTCCTGGTCCTCCAGCATCAGCTCCTTCGCTGCAACCACCGAAGTCAGCAAGTAAAACCCTTCCATCTTCACCGACCAGAAGGTTGGCAGGCTTTATGTCTCGATGGATGATATTCTGATAATGCACTGTCAATTAATAAATAATATTAGTTATTATCCAATATTATTTTATCGATTACTTTTTCAAGGGACATTTTCAATAGATTTTAATTTTCATTGGTTTAATTAACGTCTAAAAAATTAACTCATATATATATATAGAAGTGTAATGCGTATTGTTTTCATACATTGGAATGCGGTCTTTACTCCTACATGCGCATATTTTACTCATAAGCGGGCTGTGGACACCTGCAAATACTGTAGTGTCTAAAATCCGACACCTAAGAGCAACAATATTTATTTTCTAAATAGTTTACATAGTGTAATATTATTTGAAAAAATCGCCAAAGTGACAGATAAACAGTACGAGCGGTAAAAGCAGCGTCCCATACGAAACCTTTGCTGACAAATTTATCTTCCTCTCCCATGTTTTTGACATGTCTTTAATTATATATATAATTGTCTAAGGTGTGTGTGTGTGCGGGTCCATCAACCATCAGTGTTACCAGATGGAAGAATAATATTTCATATAATTATTTTACTACAGTTAAAAGGTATCCAAAATCTCGAAACGACTATTTTAATGATAATTATATTAAATTAATTTCAAAATAATATTAGAGATATTTAATAATAAATAACAATTCTCAAAAAACATTATTAATCGGGGGACTCGCTTTTTAAATATTGTAATGAGTGTTGTCATCGTATGAAAACCGCATTATATTCTTTTATTAATAATTTTAATAAAAAAATTCAAACTTCTTTCGAATGAAAAAACAAACAACTTATTATCTTCGTATTAAAAACAAATCAGAGAATTTGAAAATATTAAATAGTTTCAAAATATTTTTAGATGTATTTAATTTTATAATGCATAATAATTTCACATTTTTTTACTTAATTTTTAAAATCTAAAATTTCTTCTAATCGATAAAAAAAATTACTTTAAAGAAAAAATTAAATCAAAACTCAAATATAAACGTCCTATTAAAAACCAAGTAGAAGATAAAAAAACATTAACAAATTGAAAATTTCAATTGAAATTACCCTAGTAGTATTATCAGCTCGTTGCTTCTAAAAAATAAATTGAGGCACTGACAAAAAGCATATATAATTTTTAAAATAAATAACCCTTAAGGTCGATCTTATATTAAATCCCATTAATCACTTATAGTATGCAGATTAAAATACTTTGTTCGTGAACATCCTTAATTGAAATATCACATAATGTGTATTCAGTTGGAAAATTGCCCAAACAATGTAAGCAAGTGAACAATAGTTAAATATTAAAAATACTCACGGTATTCAATTCCCAATACGACGTCCCTGAAGTAGTTTCTGGCTATTGATTCTGGCAAGGGATCAGAATCGGGACCCATCACAGGACCCCTTTCCACCAATTCGAACACCAGGTACAGGTTGTCTTCCAGGGGATCGTCCAAAACCTGGCGGGAATGACAATTAATAAAATATCACAGCGATGATAACAAATTATGCGATATTGGGATCCGGTTTATGTCGTAAGTTCACATATTGATATCGTGATGACACATTGTTAATAATTTAATAATAAACAACTTGTGCAATGTCAAATCTATTTATATAAAATTATTATTTTTACAGTTAGCTAGTGGATTTTTATCAAATTGGGTCAATACTGAATTAGTGAATTTTAAAGTTTGGACGTTCCAATTCAAATGACTTGTTTGCTCCATTGTGAAATTCATTCGATGAATAATGGATTTTTTCAGTGTAATCTATTTTATTATAAAGATATATGAGATTTATGTTAAGTTTCTATTTCTGCACAGTCTGTGGCAATAATCTCATACGTAATAGTGTTTCTTATAATTTATAATTACGGTTCAATTAATATAACCGTATATAATATATGCGACAGTATCACCAATCACAGCTGTTTGCGGCAAATTAATCTCAATTTTATCACTTGCTCTACAAACATATTAAATGATTCACAGGCATATTTTCCATTGGGTTTTGTTAGTACTTAAAAATATCCTTAATTGTAATAAAACCTACATAAGCAAAAAATAAATAATTGAGGCGTTTAGAGTCAAGAGCTCCCAAAAAAAATGAAATGAATTTACGATATTTTTACAATTAAATGATATATTATTATAACTTAGGTTTAAGAGAATCCGTTACAACCAGTGATGTGCCAAATTCAAACGAATATTGTAGTATTATACCTGACAATGCTCGATTAATCATAATGACATTGATTTTTTTCATATAAGTGCATTAAAAAGAAATTAGTATGGAATACTATAATATTCGTTTGACCATAGCACATCACTGATTACAACTAATATTTGAAAAAAAACTGCATTTAAACGCTTTTGGTTCTACACGCTTCAATTTTAATAAGGATTTAATGTGAATGACAGTGGCTTATTATTATTAGCGGGGTGAAATTAATTCACTTCTAAAAATATTCTTAATAAGTAATTAAAAAAAATGTGTTTTATATAAAAGTGATGAAATAGTACCATAATAATAATAAATCCAGTGGCTGGATCAATTCATGTATTAAATTTATTAAGTTATTGTTTATATAGGCTGCGTTAGAATCATGGTATTTGTAGTATTTTATACGGTTATTTGAAATATTTGAATATTATTAAATTGTACCTCGACCAGCTTGACAATGTTGGGATGATCCAATTTCTTTAGAACTGCGATTTCTCTTCTGATGAGGTCCAAAGGATCTGGGGGCGGTCTTCCTCGTCTCGGAGGGGCTCTTCCAAATAAGATCATCTTACGGACGAGTTTCTTCTTTGAAAGTATTTTCATCGCCTGAAATAAAATCCAATACTTACATTCATTCATTATAATGAAAGTTTTCGTCGAGTGCTCAAAGGTTTTAATTGGCAATTATGTGAAAATGCAATCACCAACACACACAAAAGGTTTCGTAATAAAGGTCGTTAAAGGAAGTTGTGATACATATATATTTGAAATGGGACAAAGGGCGTTCTATAATTAAACCTCGACCAAGAGGATGAAAAAACAGGTTTTGAATTGCTCACAATCGTAGAGCACTGCGTGGCTTACATTTAATTACACATATTGCTTTATTAATATTTTTTTACGTATGAAAAGTGTAGATTTATATGTATGTAAATATCATATAATGTTTTATGTAAATATCAGAGACCTGAAATAAAATACAATAATTAAATAATAAAGCAATATTATAAAGGAAATTTGAGCAGAACTCAAATACGTCACAAAACTTCTTTTCACCCACTTGGACTAGGTTTAATTATTTAATATTTTTTTAAGCGTCTCTGAAAACGAAAAAAAAAACATTATTAACATATAAATTATAACAAATTATCGGACGTGTCGGAATATCGAAACTACATTGTACTAAATTTCTTTTTTATTAAATATTTTATATTAATAATGCATTATTTAGTTTTAATATTATGTTTTCCACGGAACAATTTTAATTAAAAAATAATATTAAGCAAAAATCAATAATCGATTAAGAAATAAAAAATAATTGAATACTAAAACAAAGCAATTTATAAATCTAAATATAGAAAAATTATCCATACTGAATAAAATTCTGTTAATTATGATTTTTTCTATTATGTTTACGGACTATTTCCACCCCCAATTAGTGCATATAGTTGAGGTTCTATTTTAATTTATACAGTATAAGATTATGTATAGAATACCAAATAAGGGTAAATGGTTCCTAAGGCACATATTAAATTTTTTGTCGAAATTTAATATTAATTTTGTATAAATGTTGGTGAACTTCATACATTTGTATATCTATTTCTCTAAGACTAGATGTATAGAAATTTTAATAATACAATTTTACATATTGTGTGTATTTTAAGACGAATCGTTAATAATGGTAATACTGAAATCCTGAATTTACAGTAAAACTTATAATGTTATTATGCAATGTTAGCTGTTGGTTATGTTATGATACTGAATTAGCATATTAAGTTATTCTAAAGTGCATTCAGTTTAACTAAGAAGTGGTCTGCACTATTATGTTACATACAAACCATTAATTTTAACAATTAAAACAGGGATATCGATTTAAAATCGCCCGGATTTCTGGAGGGGTTTGAACTATTACTAAGAATTATATTTGAGAAAGAGAGTGAGTGTAATTTACGGAAAGAAAAACAGTTTTCTTCCAGGGAAACTGAGGGCAGTTAATTGCTATAGATTAAAATCAAATCAGTCCGTGTCGAGAATCATAGTAGGAAAAAGAAGCAGACGAAATCAGGACTTTTTACTTTCTCAAACTCCGAACTTTATTTAACATTTTATTGGAGAGAATTTTCTTATCAAACATTTAATTTATTCTAATTCAAATATTTGACAGATTTCGTCGAAAATGTTATCTAAAAAATGATATCTATTAAATCTTAACTGAATATTATAATATTTATAACAGAACATTTTATAATATATTTTCTGTATAAAGCGAAGCTTTTGTCTGAATAAAATGGCGGGTGAAACGTGAACAAATTATATTAAGAAATTCGAATCCTCTCGGTCAAACTACAAACAGAAAATAGTTTTCCTTTTAAGCAAATTGATATTATAGATTTTACAGATGTTTGGTACCGAATAAGAAAAATCAGTAAATGAAATCAATTCATTTTAGACTAGACTAGTATTTTATTATTCGATAAAGTCTTATGACTAAAAGCAATTAATTATTTACTGAACGTCTCCTTGTTCATAATCCTTGGCGTAGTGACTACGGCGTAGTCGATACGTCTGAACTACTACGACAAACTTGCAAAGTTTGAATTAAATTAATATTTTAAATAATGATAAATATTTCAACCATGCAATAAATATGTATTTGACTGAAGCACCTTTTTGGGAAGGTAAGAAGATTTGTCAAAAGGTTTTACGTTGACAGCTACCAACAAAATGCATTTCACATAACGAAACGCAGACTTTTAAAACATCGTGTTTGAAATAAAAGCCATGACATGATAAACAATGTAATAAAATAATAAACTTACATAGTTGGTGTCGTCTTCTTCGTTGTACGCCAACTTCACAACTCCGTAAGATCCCTGCAAAAAAGGGGGAAAATTATTGAATGGGTTTATTCTAATATCACAAAATGTAGTCATTCATGTATTCATAATCGATTCAATTGTAGGGAAAAATTGGGCCCGGGTGATAAAAATAGGATATTTTCACGCGAATGGATGAACAATTTGAAAAGATTTAATAGAACAATAAGTAAACCGAAAATTTCAATCTTCTAATCGTCATATAAAAAATCATGAGATTTGTAAGTTTGTTGGTTTTGCAGACAATTCACTTTTAGTTAATCTAATCGAGATAATATAAGAAAAACAAGATCGATTGATCGGGATTTTATTACTATTATTCCTGATTGTCGATAATTTTATTTTTTAATGACACAGTATTTATAACGATGTAATAACCCGATTTTTGGAAATAATATATTGGAAATTCATATAAGAGGCGTCTTTTAATGAACTGGTAACTTTCAATAATGGAAAAATTATCATAAAAATGCTTGAAAAAAGCCTAAATACTTTTTTATTACATATATATTTTTTAAGTTTGAAAGTCGTCGATTATTTAATGACTTCTCTTAAAATATTTTATGATCATTCAAATACACCTTATATAAAGCTACTGTCTTGTAGAATTATACTTTTAAATTATTTGGAATCTTGAATTCTCCACTTCAAGAAAAAAACATTAATAACACAATTTTGTACCTTATATTTTCCCTAAAAAGTGATATCATAATTAAATATAGACATTTTCATACAATCAGTGAACCGAGCGGACAAATACGCCGATTATTGGATAACCCGTTAAACTTAGATTTTATTATTATGTACTAGCTTATATTATATTTTGTTGAGTGGAATATTACAAACGGGATCTCTTTTGATGTGTATTATAATATTAATATATACATAAATATAATATTATATCAAAAGGACCAACGAGAAGAACACATCAAAGAGGTACACCACCCGAATTATAATTTTCACTCTCATACGACCTTCTCTTTGTCCCTATTTTTGTAAATAGGAATTTTCCACCCCGAAATATCAAAAATACAAGGTTATGTTATAAAAGGGACACGGAAGATTTTTATCAGGGTCAATAATAATTCAGATCAGCATTGAAGATAAGGGCACTTCAATAGTAATTTTATTACTATTATATAATAAAAAGCAGAAATGTTTCTTGGCAACATTGGATGTTTAATTTTTTTTTGAGACCCCGTTGGTTCAAATATATGTACATATATTATGTTATATTCGCTTTTGGTAGAGAAAAACAAATTCTTCATCCTCGTTAATTTTAAATTTTAATTAAAAATAGTTTTATTAGTTAAGACTTAAGGGGGGCAATGGGGGTCGATTACCCTTCTGGAATGATTAAAATTATAAAAAATACAAAACAAATCCTGTGGTACATTATTTTGAATCCCCTTTCTAGGAAAATTTAGTGGTTTTAACCCCACAAGAAAATTTTCTTTAGTGTCCATTAAGTAAGGTAAATTATGTTAATAAATAAAAATAACGAGTGCCTTAGTATGGAGAGTTGTTTTGTTTGTCTGTACTAAAAGCGAATATACTATAGTTTTAATTCCAAAAAAGACCATATAAAATATTTAATATTTTAGGTGGTAGTAGTTAGGGTATTCCAAAAATAAGTTAATAAACATTTTTAATTATTGATCAAAAATAATTGTTTCTTAATTCAAGATGTATTTAACATGTATTTTACAGAATCAGCTGATCGCAAGTTGGCGGCCTAAACTCGATAGTAAAACCACGAATCACTCTTAATGATTCTTAATTAATATTTATGTACAAAAATATATTTTTTCATTTATTATCACCCTCTAAAATATACTTTGCAAGTTCAAGTCTTGTATATAATATAATAAGGTGCGTTTCTAGTAGTAGTTTATCAATAGAATAATTATGATGAAAATATATAGATTTTATAAAAATTTATTGAAAAAAAAATCATCGTATAATGTGAAGTAATCTACGTTTGAGACGTGTACAGATTACTGGTCGATTATTTAGTACAGTGTGAAGTTTTCAACCTTTTCAATAAATGAAAGAAGACTGAGTTTCTTTGAGGTCGTCGTGTGTAATAATTTTCAGGGGATTTCAACACGAAAGGGACGCGTCAAAGGGAAAGAAGAAAAGACCCGCAGTTACCTGTAAATTGAACGTTCTAAGAAAAACAGTTTTTATGAAAGATTGCAATTATTTGGTTCCAAACACTTTCTCTCTGGCGTGTATTTGTCGATTTTGACATCAAAAGATAAGTTTCTTTTTTTTACCTGAAAGGAAAATTTTTTCAAATTGCTTTCCGATTATTTAATACGTTCAATAAATTATGTAGCCCATAGTAATATATAATTATATGCTATAAATTGATTCAATTGTACTGGCGCTGAATGGAAATCGTATTGATAATCTCTTAATAGAATATTATATAAATATCGTAATTGGAAAATCCTCGACAATACATTTTTTTTTACTATGGACATTAGAAATTTACATTATTGGTATAGTTTCATTCTTTTTTATATTCTCAACTTAATAAAAATTAAATCGATGGTGTAGTTACATAAAATGTGTGTATGAATTAATTTTTTTAATTAATAATAAAAATGTTTCTTCCATCAACCATGTATAAAAAAGATGATTTTTGATATTATTTCATACTAATATCACGGTATATTTCGATACTTTCCAATATATTTGATTATAAAAATGAATACTTTTAATATTAATAACCAGATTAATAACTCAAGGGATAAGCCAAGTCAAGTCGATTATTACGACTCTCCCAGTTATCAGGAATAATATTAATAAAATCCCGATCGATCGTCTTGATCCAGGTTTACTCTGATTTCCTGTATTGTAATTATTAAGTCGGTGACTTGTGTAACTAGTAATAGTTAAGATCACCGACAAACAATGAATTAACACGTTGTTGTGTCTAAAAATTATACAATGTGTGGAAATTTACTTTACACATTTATGTAAAGTGAACCTTAGTTTCTTATTATAGCGTAAAGAGTGATTATGAAAATTTTGGACCAGAGAGTAATAATGATATTATTTCTTGGAAGAGTTCCAAACATCAACAGAGAACCAGTCGTGAATTCTGATTAGTTGTAAATTGCTGTTCCCATTATTGTAATATTAATATACTTCTTAGAAATCTCACTTGAGCGGAATCGTCGATTTCAATATAAACGGAATATTAAACAACGTTCCTTGTTGACTTTGTCACAATGTAAACATTTGAGAGAGGATAATATTGTATTGTTCCCGTAATAATGATTCGTGTACAAAGTTCTATTTATATAGAAGATTTGGGATTTATTTTTTTAAAAATGTGATACAAACAGCACGTTTTTCATGCAATTGAAAGAATTCCTTTGGGTGCAGATGAACAATTTCGTAACGCAGTGAAAAGCTTTCGAGGTTCGTTGAAATTAAAATGTCAATACACATGCCACATGGCAATTTCAACCCTTTCATTATTTATCTCTTTCACCATGGAATGTGGTGTATTTTTATTTATAGTTATCTAAATACGTGTCTTCAGAACTCATAGTCCGTGAAACAAATCTTCCGCATTATCGTAAAACCTATATTACATCACACAACAAATTATTATAAAAAAGCCTAAAAGTCACATTTCAAATTATTTAGATGATATTGAAAAAAATATTATAATTTATTTTCATTTCAACCAAGTGAATAAAAAACTGACAACCGCGTATAATTTTAAGATTACCAAAGCGTGCTGAAGGTTATTTGTGTATTTAAATTAGGTATTCAAAGAAAGGTTACAGAGGAAAACTGAAAGCAAGTAAAACGCGTGGTTTCAAAGTTGAGAAAAGTCAAACAAACAAGAAGAAGTCTTCTTTGTAATGTTTAATTACAAGAGACGAATAATTTCTCGTGGAAACTATATAAATATGACAAAATACAGATTTATTAAATATAAATTTGGCTCGCAAATCAATTTAATCGTATACAATTGTTGAAATTGCATGGTAAAACATAATAAATACTTCATTCAACAACAAAAAAAAACAATCGATTTGTTTGTTATCTACATGAAAAACAATATACATACATATTACAAACATTAATTATTAATGTTTAGATCTTCATATTAATTAATAGTAAACATTTCACTAATCCCAAAGTAATATAATATTTTAATTATTTTTTTCATCTTTATATGTATATTAACACTTCTGTTGTGTTGTTTCTTTTAACATTTTAAAATTGCTTAAAAATGCACTACGTATTATTTTTTTAAATTTCATTTATTAAGAATATATCCAATAAAAATGTGATATTTTTTGACAGTCTATACTCACTGATTTATTCTTTAGATAAAATTTAAACAAATATATCTTTGTAATTTAATATTTTTTTGACCAACAACGCAATGAAATAAACGTGTGAGTCTCAATTAGGTATACCTATTATAAAATATTCGATTGAAAATTAGGTTAATTAGGGAGGACATACAAGTACAAAGGGTTAATGTGGTATATTTATTAATCAAAACAAATCATATACAGGTTAACGTGTCGCAAAAAGCTCACGCTTTCGTGAATAGAAGGGGTGGTTTTCTATTTTTAAGTGTTGCGTGTTCGAAGGTGGTGGTTTTCAGGTTCAGCCTTCAGGTTCGACCTTTTGTTGTTGTTCTGGCAGATCACGGATACAGATAGGCCACGACCATGGTCAATGCCTTTTGTGTACATTTGGGATTATATAAATGAGGATATTGTGAAAATGTGTGATTTATTTGATATATGGAGAGAGATATCCGCTGCGCGATACTAGCGGAAGGAAAGGAAATGTCGTTTATAATATCACGGATGAGTTGCGTTGTCCATACACGTGGGATTATATATTGAAATTACATAATTAAAAATATGAGTAGTGTTGCCAGGAAATCAAAGGATTTTAAATCTGAAGGATGTGGCCAACTGAATATGAACTATAGCTTCATATTCTTAAACTTAAAAAGTAAAACATGATGAATATATTATTATCAGAAAGCGGCCAAAAAAGCGAATAAAAAAGGAATCATTACAATGCACGGCGACTACTACCACATCCTTCCTATTCACCGGACATAGCACCATCAGACTACCGCTTGTTTAGATCATTGGAACATTTCTTGAGTAATAAAATGCCAACCATGTAAAATTGACCTTGGAAATTTTTTTCACAACACGCAATGAAGATTTTTATAAAGCCGTTGTTTTTTCTCTTCCTTCCAGGTGCCAGTAAGTTATAGATAATGAGGCAAACTATATTATTCCACAAAGCTCTGTTTTTCTGCTATTTTTTTTTTTACAAAAAAAACAAGAACTTTTCGGTACCGGTAGCCCTAATACATAACATATTTTGAACAATAAGCGTGTTGGTTTTTATCAAATCCGGTTGAATGTTCAGTTAAAATCATACATATTGAATGTATAAAAAACACTGGCGCTTAGCTGTTGTTGTCTCTTTCAAAACCAGTACGCAGTTCATTTGGTTAGTTAAATTTTACGATAGTTATCACTGTACATTAAATATGAGGGAGAAAAGCTCAAGATAATATAATACTTCAAAGGCCAAAGTGAATTCAAATACTAAGGCCTTGTTTGCATTCGGATATTGCCTTAATAATATCTAACTATTTTACATTAGCCCAAGGGGAATATTTCTTTATTCCTTCTAAGTACTGTGAAACCTCTTATGATGAGCATAATTCGTTCCAGAACCTTACTTGTTATGCGGATAATGCGTTCGATGCCAAAAAACTATCAATTTATTTTATAGTTTATTCAAATAAAATTATATACTCATGAATTATTGAAGCACTCAATGCAATTAAGGTAAGGGAAAAAATCTAAATATGTTTATTATTTACTAGTCTAGATTGTCTAGGGACATTACATTTTATTGTTGTTAAGAGTTATGTGCTAAGAATTTGTCATTTATTATGCATTATTCAATATCTCTAATATTTTTTTTGAAATTAATTTAATATTATTATCATTAAAATAGCCGTTTCGAGATTTTAGATATGTATTAATTGTAGTAAAATAAGTATATGAAATATTAATCTTCCATTTGGTCTCACTGATGGTTGAAAGACCCGTACACACACCGTAGACAATTATATATAGGGTAATTTTGTTATAATATTTTTTACTCGCTGAGCGAATTATTTGTTTTAAGTGGTTCCACTGTTATGCTATTTATTATGAATATTTTTTAGACCAATAAGAAGGAATGCCGGGTTATCAGCTAGTTGTGTTGATATTGACGTTTATTCTGAACTCATGATGTAAAAATAGAGTCTAGTTTAGGTGAGGTAATCTTGCTCAGTCAGGGGTAAGGGGTTATGTTTATTTATGTACTTTTAGGTGGATTATATTTTAACAATTCATTGAGCAATTATTAATAACACTGTATATGTTGTCAAATTAAAATGATTGAAGCAAAGTTTGACTAATGGTCAACTAGATGGTGGTGGAAGTATTGTAACCCCTGAGAAAGTAGGTCAAGAGGAAGCGGTGGTGTGTATAAAGCATCCATAAATAACCCCAAATGACACCACCGCCAATCTCTACTCGAACCTTCTTATCTTTTCAATACACAATGTGTTCGAAGGCTCTCAAATTAATTTGTGTACATTCATAGCCAGCCCTTGTCAATATGACACTAATATTATATTGAAAGTAAATAATATTTTACTTACTTGACCTATGGGTTCCAATAATGTGTACTGGTTGAGCTGTAGAAAACTTCCCGTGGCGTCTATTGAGACTCTTCGAGATTCCCTGAATGTGGGTCTTCTATTGGCCCTTGGTGAGCCCCCTGGGGAGCATATCCTGACTCCATCAACACTGCTCTCTCTCCCCAAAGACCTGGAGTGTTGTGACATGGCAAGTCTGCTCCTCATCTCTCTGCTTAGAGCTGAAGGCTCCATTGACCTGCTATACATACAAAACTAAACTAAGTATACCTTCACTACATTATTACTGGATTTTTCCCTTAAAGTATAAATAAAGGGTGGGGCAAAAGTCACACTACCATTTTAATTTATTTTCGCCCAGAGCAGCTTTTATTTTAGAGAGGGTTTTTTATACACAACAATGTGTTTACTGATCTTAACTATTACTAGTTACACAGGTCACCGACAGAGCTGCTCTGCCCGATTTAAGAATCGCAATAATCTTACAATCCAGAAAAATTATTCCCGATCTCCCAGTTGTAATAATCAAGCGGAATTGAACCAATGACCACAGTATTTGAAGCCACGCGTCTTATCCCCTGAGCTATCACGCTGGTATGTGACGTTTAGATCAGTTTATTTATTATTTCTGCTCGTTATTGTTGCGTGTTATAAAATTGGGGCGTATTATGAAACGTTAGTATATTATTTTGGTTATTTTGTTTCATGTTATCATGTCTACTGATATATGTATGTATGTACAGCATCACAATATTTTTATAGAATATGTTTTTGTAATAGATACATACTGATACAAGGGCCGTATTCAACATATTTAGTTTAATGAGTGTGTTCGTGAGGTGCGTATGCCTGTACATCAATACTACCCAGCTTTAGTCTATTCGTACACACACCACCTAGCACGACTCACTAACACACACTATTGAATACGGCCCTAAGTGATACTGAATAATTCGTACAGTTTTGTATTGTTTATAAATAATTTAATTCTTTAGTGGTAAGGATCTAAAATAAATGAATCACTTGTGGCTGGTTTCTTCAACCCGTGTTAAATCTCGAGCTCGTGTGACTCCACGATTTACGCGTCAAATGCGTTTCATCAAAATGTAGCTCGAGCTCGTGCTATATTTCCCCCTCCATTCCAGTTTTGTGATGAACTTGTTGCTTCGGCTCGATTCGCCTATATGCAAGTCTTCTTGAATACCTGCGATACAAACATCGGAACCGCTCGTTTCAAGAAACGTTTTTTTTTATTATTAAAAGAAAACAGTCGTCTGGAATACCAGAGAACCTACATCTCTGATGGAGCTTTTTGGAGAGGGTTTTTAGACACAACAACGTGTTAATTGTCTGTCGGTGATCTTAACTATTACTAGTTACACAGGTCACCGACTTAATAATCAGTATTTACCTTACAATACAGGAAATCAGAGTAAGCCTGGATCAAGATGATTTTATTAATATTATTACCGCGATCTCCCAGTCGTAATAACCGATCAAATCAATTAGAAAAAATCTTGACTTGAGCGGGATTTGAACACATGACCACAGTATTTGTAGTCTTATCCTCTTGTATATGACAAGAGGTCTGTTGCCGCGTAGATCATGATTTAACACGTGTTGAAGAAACCGACCCTAAAAGTCATACTAACCGTACATCCAGGTTTTGAGAATGGTTCTCCCCGTTTCCATCGCTTTTATCAGGTTCGTCATTATTTGTGCGGTGTTTGTCTTCGTCCTCTTCTTTGGTGTCGTCAGTCTTGTCAAGTTGTTCGTCATGGTTGGATTTGTGGTTGTTTGATTGTTCAGAGTTGGGTGTTGTGGAGATGGGTGGAGGTTCGATGATGATTGGAAGAGGTTGTTGAAGATGATTGGAACATAACATTGTGGTGGTATTAGTGGCTGGATGCCGAGGTGTACCGGTCATCTCCAGCCTCTTACTCTCCACGGTGGAATACCTGCAAAATTAACTAATATTAATATTTACAATTCTGAGATTCCCCATATAGAGATTGTGATAGTAACAAAATCTACATATATTCACAGATTTTCAGAAGCAGTCAAGCAATGTCAAGATTTGTGAGCGAGACAAATTAAACCGAGTCAGACATTAAACTTTTCACAGTAGGGATAAAGTTGACGGTGACGGTCGCGAAAATTATGACAATTGAATAAATATCATTACAAAATACACACATTTTAATCTAGTTGGTTACTGAAGATATGGATATAAATAATAATTGGCTTTTTAAATGGACACCATCAAAATGGAGCAAATTGACACCACTCGCAAACATGTCTCGAGGGTCAGCATTTGTAATTTGATCTCATGGATAAAAAAAAGCTTTTTTTGAGATATATTATATATGAGCGGATTTTTAATCAGTGAGAATATTTAAAGGGTAGATTAATAATAAATCAAATTATTAATTTCACGTGTTTAGTGATAGTCTTAAAAGTCAACCCAGTATAAAAAATATAATCAAATTTTCAAAAAGGGATTTTTCTGGTATGAAACATTTAATTTAATTGGCGTTAAAATATAAAAAATGTTTTTTTTTGTACAGGTAACTAATAATAATTTAGAAGTGTATCGCAAAAATATATAAGTGAAATAAAATAAACATTTTTCTACAAATACTTAAAAAAACATGTTTTTGGAATCGAGTTTGAGTCGCCAAATGGGATCAGTTGTTTCTGTCAAATACGCAGTAGTGGATATCGCGTTGCTATGTCTGTTGTGTGGTTTAAATACGACATGAATTAAGAACTAATTATTATTTTGATCAATAATAAAAAATATTTAAAATTATTTTTGCGATATTTTAATTATTAATCAAACATAAAAAATGCTTAGTTCCTAAAGTATTTAACAGACACAATACACATTCCAAAATGGCGGCCCAAACTCGATTCCAAAAGCATAAAATATTTTTTTATAATACCACGACCCCCTAAAATATTCTCAGTTAGTTCAAGTCAACCCTGTATAATATAAAGCTGGTTTTACATTTTTCTAATTAGTATTTCTTAGTTAAAAATACGTGAATGTACTACAAAGAACCCGAAATCATTGTTGGCAAGCGTTTCTGAAATATTTTATGATAATTAATCTCTTATCATCGCATTTTTATAAATAAAACGATTTAAATATTATATGTGCCGATGGCATGTCGCAGTTGACCGAAGATAATATTGAATAAGTGGATAGGCCATAAAAAGTAATTGTCAATTGTATTCGAAACGGATATCTCGACAAAAAGCAACATTGTAAATAATTACTTTAAGTCAATTATATTTTTGATATTCAAATTAGTTACATTGAATGCTACTCAATAACTGGTTCAAGGGCTACTCGATTTTTTGCCCTCTCGCCGTTTGAAGATGTATTCAATTATGTTAGTATTCAATATTCAAAATTTGTGAGGATATCAGTCTGAATATTTGGGAGGTGATACTAGTTATTTTTTATATTTTTCCTCTGAATTAATTGTACGCCGTTAAATTTTTATGCACCATTTTATGGTAAGCCGGTATCGATATAAAATCGCCAGTTTTATAATGCTATAAAATTACCATACATATTTGTATTTTATGTGTGAATACATTCATCCCGAAATTTAAATTATCTAAATTTAATAATAGTGCTATGGGTCAGTAACCCAAAAATATATCTACAAAATTGTAACATATCATGTTTAATATATAACATATTAAGGTTTGGCTTTCATTATTAATATACCATTTTAGTTTTTTTATTTGTAGATACGTTTATGTGAAAATGAACCATCAAGTATTTTCTCTTATATTTATATTATTTATATAGTCTTCCTTATAATTCTGAAACTAATTTATTTATTTATTTACATCCCAAGAGGTTTTTTGAGAAGAATAGTATACATTTTGGATTTTTTGACACAACAACGTGTTAATTTATTGTCTTTCTATAATCTTAACTATTATTAGTTACACAGGTCATCAACTTAATGATCAGTATTTACCTTACAATACAGGAAATTAGAGTTAACCTGGATCAAGATGTTTAATAGCGATTTTATTAAAAAAATTTCCGATCTCCATTCTATCCACAGTATTCTTCATAGTACAACTACGTCTTTTATTTTATTTTGAGGCTACAATAACTTGGCAACGAATTTGCGCACTTGGGTGATCTCTTTTCCACCAATTCTGCCATATACAGGTCTTGTTTAGGAGCAACCTAATATAGTAACATATACATGATTACTTCCTACACCTTACTTTATTTAACTTAATTTTAATACACATAATTTAACTTATTTTTAATTTTATATACAATAATATATATAATTGTCTAACTGTGTGTATGTTATATGTCTGTCTGTCTGTCTGTCTGTCTGTCTGTCTGTCTGTCTGTACGGGTCAATCTTTCAAATAGCCTCAGCGTATACAGAGTCGCTATATACAGAAAAATAGTCCTTAATATATCAGGGTACAAGCATTAAGATTCCGTGTGCTCTTAAGTCTTTATGGAACTGAGCCATATATTCAAAATAGAATAGAATATTTGGTAGTGAGACTGCATTTAAATTTGTTGATTATTGAAGATATGCGAAAGTAGCCCTTAATATGTATCGAATACCTTCGAAATATCGTATACTTTCGTTTGAAATATGTTTGCTGTCAGTATAGTTCGTAATATATGAAAAGTAAAAAAATGTTGGTTTTCAATGATTGTTTAAACTATTAAATGGGACATTTTCGAAATAGTAAATTATTCCTATCTGACCGGCAACTAATGTATATTCATCCATTATCTATAACACATTTCATGTCTCTGTCAATAGAAGGTAGTTAATCGTAATCTGTAAAATTTTATATATACACTTCAAATTGTTTGACATTTGAAACGTAGTGTTGCCAGGTGTATAAATAATTCAATTTAAATATTTAATCATAATTAATACATATCTAAAATCTCGAAACGGGTATTTTAATGATAATATTATTAAATTAATTTCAAAATAATTTTAGAGATATTTAATAATGCATAATAAATGAAAATTCTCAAAAAAAGTATTTATCGGAGACTCGCTTTTTAAATATTGTGATGAGTGTTGTCATCATATGAAAACCGCGTTATATTATTTTATTAATAATTTTAATAAAATTTCAAACTTCTTTCGAATGAAAAAACAAACAAATTATTATCTTCGTATTAAAAACAAATCAGAGCATTTCAAAATATTAAATAATTTCAATATATTTTTAGGTGTATTTAATTTGATAATGCATAACAATTTCCACATTTTTATACTTCATTTTTAAAATAAAAAAATTCTTTAAAACTTCTTTAAAGCAAAAATGAAATCAAAACTCAAAGATAAACGTCCTATTAAAAAACCAGGCAGAACATAAAAAAACATTAACAAATTGAAAATTTCAATTAAAATTACCCTAGTATAATATATATAATTGTCTAACTGTGTGTATGTTATATGTCTGTATGTCTGTATGGGTCAATCTTTCAAATATCCTCAGCGTATACAGAGTCGCTATATACAGAAAAATAGTCCTTAATATATCAGGGTACAAACATTAAATTTCTGTGTGCTCTTAAGTCTTTATGGAACTGAGCTATATATTCAAATTAGAATAGAATATTCGGTAGTGAGACTGCATTTAAATTTGTTGATTATTGAAGATATGCGAAAGTAGCCCTTAATATGTATCGAATACCTTCGAGATATCGTATACTTTCGTTTGAAATATGTTTGCTGTCAGTTTTGTTCTTAATATATGAAGCGTAAAAATGTTGGTTATTATCCAGACCTAGTCCAAGAGTAGGTGTAATTAAGTGCATTGACGTATTGGAGCTCTGAAAGATTCCCTTTATAATATTGCTTAATTATTTGATTATTTTATCTCAATTAAAAAACATTAAATTATATACATCTACACTTATCGCCCATCAGTATTAAATTCATGGGACAAACTATAAACTTGAATCCAAATAGTAATTATTAATATTATTATATTATAAGATTGTTCTGTTAATATTCGAAAATTCAAATAAAATAAATATATTTTACCACATA